>WAAB01007448.1:0-19998 GCA_013389865.1 Piaya cayana | reverse complement strand
TTCCTCCCTTACAAAGTGGGCTATTTTGACTATGTGTTAATGTACTCAACAATATAATGCTCAGAATCCTTGTTTATTGACTGCAGGTCATATATAGGATACTTTATATGGATACCTGCACACATATATGTGTGTCTCCTTAGATCTATTTTTGCCAAGATTTATAACTATTATAAATGCATGTGGCTAAGTTATTTAAGGAAGTCCAGAAGGAGAGTACTTCCCACAGGAGTTTATATTTGGGAAACATGAAAATTGTCCCAAATTTCCTACCTGTTGAAAAAGTATATGCAAACCAACAACTAATTGGGGAAAAAAAAACATGAGAAGAAAAAAGAAGGAAAAAAACCCAACCCTAACTATCCCAAATACACAAAGTCCTTTTAAATATGAGAAGAAAGTTAGTTTTATGTAATTATACATATGTATTTCTTAGCTAGGTATACTTAGCTGAAGTATTAAGCATGAAGGGTTGAAATAAATCAGTAACCTCTTCTAAATTTCCATAATGAAGGCTTTTGCAGAGAATATTGGCTCCATCAGAATTGTTACTGTTGCTCAAGGAAACTTATGTGCCTTATGGAAGAAAAAATCTAACCACAATAAAATCTTGAAGATCAGTGTTGTTTCCATTGAACTCTGATCTTGAGGTTGAACGTAAGTTTTGCACTGACATGACTGTAATTGTCATATGAACTTTCTATTTTGTAGCAATATAGAGCATAGGCTAAGACATGAAGAATACCTCTATGCTTGAATGAAGAGGGCAGAAGTAAGCAGAGGTAAAAGTACATATTTTGTTAAAATAACATGCAAATTCAATAAATTTTACTTCAAAAATTTAAAAAATTACAAGAAAACACTCCCTGCATAAGTTCTGGAATCCTCAACCTAAGAAGAATATGGAACTGTTGTAATAGGT
Organism: Piaya cayana; assembly: GCA_013389865.1. Taxonomy (NCBI): domain Eukaryota; kingdom Metazoa; phylum Chordata; class Aves; order Cuculiformes; family Coccyzidae; genus Piaya; species Piaya cayana. The sequence continues at coordinate 19,076 of WAAB01007448.1, read as the reverse complement.
CCAGAGTATGTTTGCAACTTTGATCAGAGGGCTGAAGCACCTCTCATATGAGGACAGACTGAGAGGGTTGGGCATGTTCGACCTGGAGAAGAGAAGGCTCCAAGGAGATCTTGTAGCGATCTTTCAGTACCTGGAAGGGGTCTACAGGAAAGCTGGAGAGGGACTATTTTAAAAGCTTGTGATGACAGGACACGGGGGAATGGATACAAACTGGAGAGAGGTAGATTTAGGCTTGATATAAGGAAGAGTTTCTTTATCATGGGAGTGGTGAGGTACTGGCACAGGTTGTGCAGGGAAGTTCTGGATGCCCCATCCCTGGAGGTGTTAAAGGACAGGCTGGATGGGGCTTTGGGCAGCCTGACCTAGTGGAATGTCTCTGTCTGTGGCAGGGGGCTTGGAACTATATGATCTTTAAGCTCCCTTTGAAACTAAACTATTCTATGATTCTATGAATCCATGATTGCTATTTGACACTGACATGAACAGCAATGGAGCAATCACCATGTGAAAGGCTCCGTAATGATTCAGATCAGGGTGTCATGCTGAGATTGCTTACTGAGAGGGAAGTCTTTGGAGGAAACTGTCCTGTAAACATCAGCATAGTTCAAGTATTTGTGCATCTGTTGCTGTTTAATTTAATGGAGTAGACTTAGAGTTTAGGGCTGTTCTTATAATGCAGAAGAAATAGGAATCATGACAGCACACTGCTAGATCATGATGTAGACCAAGACACTTAGGGAAAATCCTTGATGTGAGGTATTGGTAAAAGAAATGGTGATGGATCATGTTCAGACTGCAGGAGCCATGGAAAGGGAACTGTGTATTCCAGACATTCTTCACATTTTTGAACACTTTTCTTGACAGCAAGTTCAAATGAGTGGGATGGGGGCTATGTAGAAGAAGAAAATGAAAGTTTGGAGCCTTGAGTCTTTTGTGGTATCCAAACAAAGCTGAGAGCTAGAACTGAAAAGCCAGCAGGAAATCCAGAAAGTAGAGAGGACAGGAAACTAGTGTGAGGAAGCTTGGGTTCTACCAAAATGGGACATTTCCTGATCACTACATGTCATAATTTGAGAGCTAGAAAGAGCTCCAAAGTCACACTGCAATCTTTTTGAAACATACTTGCTTTCATCAAAACCAAATTTTACAGCTTGTTGATGGACAATTTAGCAGTAGTTACTTTCCAATTGAGTAGCTATGCAGACAAAGAAATTTCAACAAACCAAAAGGGGTAAGAAATAGCAAGATGAAAATGCAGTTCACAGGCAGCTCTGAGAACAGGACATATTGTTCTGCTGATTGTTCCTTTAAGCATGGATAATCATGTACAATGTTGTATTCACTTTAAGAAGACTCTCCATGTGGAAAATGTTCTTGAAAGGTTTAAACACCATGAATGATCCAAAACTCATCATGGTGTCATGGGAACAGGAGCAACTTAGGAAGCAACTATAATAAAAAAAGGAAAGCATAAGAGAGATAGTAAAGGAGAAGAGAGATTTGCAATTTGATGCAGACGCAATTGAGCATATTCTGAGTAGAGCCAAACAGCCTTGATGCAGTAAATGTTAAGCCATCTTTCAGACAAAGGAAACCATCTTTCAGAATGTTTTAGTGATTAAAAGTCTGGCTAAGCTGGGATGGTTCCAAATATGAGAAGCGGAAAATCTCAGGAGGGAAACTAGCAAAATAATTTGTGCTGTTGAGGAGAGGGCCTGAAAAAGAGATGCAAATGATTTCTAATGTGTACGGATCATAAAGCTCCCTGAAAGTGACAAGTACATTTTGATTAAATACTTATTTGTCCCTTTCTATGACAGTTTTCTCCCCTCTCTCTTCTCCTTCTGTTTTGGGTTTTTTTTTTTTCAATCCTATTCTTTTTTTCTTCCTTTTTTTTTTTTATTTTCTTTCTTTCTCTACTTTGTCTGAAATCAGCCCAGACAAAATCAGAGATAACGGCAATAGTCCTGTGCAGAGGACAAAGACAATGTGGAAAGGAGAACTATGAAGTGAGTGCATAAACTACATAAGCCAAGGATGTTCAACAGGCACTCAAAAGACTGTTTTTCATGACCACCTATGCTTGAAGAAGTCATCACTCATCTCAGGAAGATAAATTTCATATTCTTTGTACAGATTGTTTCTCCACAGCTTTACTAGGCTGTAAGGAATTTCTTGCATGCTTTACTTAAGCAAAAATTGTCCTGGTATTTTTAAATCAGATCCCTGGTCTAGGAAACTACAAAACATTTGATCTAGATTCAATAGTAAGCAAGGTTTTAGAATATACTTTAAAAGAAAAAAAAAAAAGTTATTGAAGATAGAAAGATAAGAAAGTTAATGTAGATTGATTTACCAAAGATAGACTACCAAACTGAACTGATACCATTCCCAGATAAGATAACTGATTTCTAGACAAGTAAAATTTAATAGATCTAATCTGCCTGGAGTTCAAGAAAACATATAATATGGTCTCTGCTAGAAATTACAAATGAAGCTAGTGGGGATGGGGATTAGTTGAGAAGATAGCTAAGGAGCTATAAATGTATAAGAAGCTGTCTGATGAATTACTAGGGAAGAGGAACAGTATTTTTGACCAGATAGGTTAGAACTACTGGTGTTTTTTCATTACTTGGAAATAGAAGTACATCATATCAGGCTGCTGATGACACAAAGTCAGATACTTTGTCAACACAGGGGAGAATCAGGGTACTGCAGAAAGGGAGGAGACTGAGGAATTAAATAATAAAAATAGAAAGAAATATATTAGGAAAAGTCCAGTGTCTTGTACTGAGACACAAATTATCTCATTTGTGCTGTATGTTCAAAGTTCCTGAACTGGGAATAACAGAAGAGAAGCCAGTAAGAAGTTTTTAATCACTAATGTGAGGTGTCAATAAAAATTATAATAAAAATAATAATAATTCTATTCAAAGGAATAATGACTGCAATTTTAAAAGATAATTGGTGACTTCAACTAGTAATCATCATTCTGATTTGAAAAAGATGTGAAGAAAAAAGAGTTTTGATTGGACTAGAACAATGATTTAGCAGTGAAGAATCTCTTCCTTGTGAGAAAAGTAAGACAGCTCATTTAGTATAAGCTAGGAAAATAAAGGCTGAGTAAAGGTTTTATTTTTCTCTATAAATACATTGAGGTGAGAGTATTGGGACTCTTAAGGAGAAATTACAAAACCTAGAGACAGTGTTGCTGCAAGAAAATCATCATATTAATTTATTCATAAACACTAAGGCTGAGGATTCATCTCCTAAAGGAGAAACAAGATTCCCTATTATGAATAGCTGCAGAGAGATGGGATTATGGAACTGAAGTTTTCTACCTCAAACACGGGAACAGCCCTGATAACTTGTGGTGATGAATTATCTGTCCCTTACCTGGAGCTTGCTTTGCTGGTACATTACACCTTCAGTATTTTGTAGCTAGTGGTCCCTCACAAGAAAGAAGCTGAACAGTAGCACAATATCACATTAGTATACAGTCAATGTTTCTTCTTAAAGTTGTGTTTATGGGCTTATATATGAAAATCCACACCGAGATGACTCATTGCATCCACCTGTATTCACTCTCCTGGTACTCTTACCACACCTGTAGACAGGTTCTGGAAATCAAATTTGTAATTGATGCATACTGCATATAAACAACTGGACTTCTTTTCTCTGCTCTACTCTGAAGCAATGAAATCACAAGAAAATTATTACACATTGACTTTAAATTGTCACCAGTTAGCAAAAGAAAAACATAAAATGGAGAGAAGTTGTAGGGAATGGTGAAAAAAATAAATAAAAATATTTCTCATTAAAATTTTTTTTGCATGCTCACCTTTTTGCTTATGAACACATGCACACAGAGTCAGAATACAGAATCCTTAGCCAAGAGTAATATAAATGTATATAATCCACTATATGGAGAATTCCTTAAACACTACACCAAACAGTCAAGTCAATTATCAGAATCATAGAATCATAGGTTTTGGTTGGAAGGGACCTTAAAGATTATCTACTTCCAACCCCCTGCCATGGGCAGGAACAAATTCTACTAAATCATACTGCTCAAAGCCTTGTACAATATGGTCTCGAATATGTCCAGGGATGGGGCATTTAGTACTTTCCTAGGCAACCTGTGCCAGTGCCTCACCACCTTCACTGGAAAAAATTCCTTCCTAATATCTAATCTAAATCTCCCATCTTTCAGCTTAAAACCATTACCCCTCATCCTATTGCTACACTCCCATATAAAGAACTTCTCCCCATCTTTCTTGTAGACCCCCTTTAAGTCCTAGAAGGCTGCTCTAAGTTCTCCCTGAAGCCTTCTCTTCCCCAGTCTGAACAAACCCCAATTCTCTCAGCCTGTCCTCACACAGGAGGTGTTCCAGTCCTCTGAACATCTTCAAGGTCCTCCTCTGGACTTGTTCCTACAGATATATGTCTTACCTGTGCTAAGGTCTCCAGAAATGAATACATTACTCCAAGGCCTCATTTCTCAAATATAAGGGATAATGGCTTAGCAACTTTGTCTGCCAGTTCCCTCAGGACCCATGGATACATTTCATCACGTCCCATGGGCTTAAGTACCTTCAGGTTCCTTAAATAGTCTCAAACCCGATCCTCTCTAAGAGAGCCTTTATTCCCTCTCTTAGTCCCTGTCTTTAATTTCTGTGCCTTGGGTGGCATGGTTTGAGTCCTTACAAGTGAAGATTGAGGCAAAAATGGTTGTTAGGTACTTCAGCCTTCCCCTTCTCTTAGGCAACCAAGTCTCCTAACTTTAGAGAGAGGCCTACATTCTCCCTAAGCTTTCCTTTTATCACTGACATTCCTACAGAAATTTTTCTTGTTATTCTCAACTTCCTTGGCCAAATTTAATTCTGTCTAGGCTTCAGCTTTCCTAAGCTGATCCCTGGTTGTTTGGACAATTTATCTGTATTCCTCCCAGGCTACCTGTCCTCACTTCCACCTTATGTATGCCTTATTTTTAGGTTCAAGTTTGTCCAGGAGTTCCTTGTTCATCCATGCAGGTCTCCTGGTGTTTTTACGTGACTTTCTCTTTGTTGGTATGCATTGCTCCGGAGCTTGGAGGAGGTCATCCCTGTGTCCCCTTTCCTTCCAGAGCTTTTTCCCATGGTACTCTGCAAAAATGGATCTCTGAAGAGGTCAAATTCTTCCCTCCTGAAGTCCAGAGAAGTGGGCATGCTGCATGCCTTCTTCCCTGTAGTAAGGATCTCAAGCTCAACCATTTAATGTCACTGCAGCCAAGGCTTCTCCTGATCTTCAAATTTTTAACTAGCTCTTCCTTATTGTTGTAGCACTTCTCCGCCTCACTTCTTCTACCATTTGGAGAAGGAAGGTGTCATCAATACATNTACAAGTGAAGATTGAGGCAAAAATGGTTGTTAGGTACTTCAGCCTTCCCCTTCTCTTAGGCAACCAAGTCTCCTAACTTTAGAGAGAGGCCTACATTCTCCCTAAGCTTTCCTTTTATCACTGACATTCCTACAGAAATTTTTCTTGTTATTCTCAACTTCCTTGGCCAAATTTAATTCTGTCTAGGCTTCAGCTTTCCTAAGCTGATCCCTGGTTGTTTGGACAATTTATCTGTATTCCTCCCAGGCTACCTGTCCTCACTTCCACCTTATGTATGCCTTATTTTTAGGTTCAAGTTTGTCCAGGAGTTCCTTGTTCATCCATGCAGGTCTCCTGGTGTTTTTACGTGACTTTCTCTTTGTTGGTATGCATTGCTCCGGAGCTTGGAGGAGGTCATCCCTGTGTCCCCTTTCCTTCCAGAGCTTTTTCCCATGGTACTCTGCAAAAATGGATCTCTGAAGAGGTCAAATTCTTCCCTCCTGAAGTCCAGAGAAGTGGGCATGCTGCATGCCTTCTTCCCTGTAGTAAGGATCTCAAGCTCAACCATTTAATGTCACTGCAGCCAAGGCTTCTCCTGATCTTCAAATTTTTAACTAGCTCTTCCTTATTGTTGTAGCACTTCTCCGCCTCACTTCTTCTACCATTTGGAGAAGGAAGGTGTCATCAATACATTTCAGGAACCTCCTGGATTGCTTGGAACTTCCTGTGTTGTCCCTCCAACAGATATTAGGCGAGCTGAAGTCCCCCCTGCAGATCAGGGCTTGCGTATGTGATGTTGCACCTATCTGTCTATAGAGGAAATGATGCACTGCCACTGCAGTTAAGACAACAATTGTGGAGGCAGCAAAAAGATTATTTAGAGTGTTCTTAAACCTATTATCTGATACACTTTATAAAACCTCCTAATTATATCTCTCTAGATTCTAGAAATATGTTAATGCTGGAGAATTCTGGATTCCTTTCTTTATCTTGGGGACATAAATCTTTTTTGTGTATTGGAAAACATTTCAACTCTGATCTCCTTGCACTTCAACCCCTTACTCCGAAGAGCAGAAGGAGAAAAACATCCTACTTCATAAAGATGTTGCATAGGAAAGTATATAAATAATTGAGATCTGTTCTGGTACAGAGAGGTCATATATGTATGTGTGTCTGCATCAGAGGTAGATAGATAGCTAGAATTAATTGCTACACGAATAAACATTTACAGCTTCAGGCTCCGCAATAGTAATATACCCTCACTCCTCTCATCTCCAAGTTTCAAAACACTCATGTTCTGCATGACTTTTTGCAGACTGTATATTGTAGAGGGCAAACTCTTGCTATTCTTCTATGCTCGACACTAAGCCCTTTCTACCCCTATTAATGTTTGATCTTTTACAAGGTTATCCTGCTATGAATTATAGGATGTAATTAAGGAAGATGGTTTTAATCCTTCTCTTTGTAAATGTACAATCTATTTATACAAGGACCAGTTACATGATATTGTGAGTTTTTTACAGTTTATAGCTGAGGGTGACCAAATAATTTCTCTGGATAAAATAAATCCTCCTTACCCTTCAAACTGAACTTGATCCAAACATCCTTTTCTCCAATTCAGAAAAAGATTCATTCATTTTCATGAAAACCCTGTGAAATAGATTGTTCTCATGGTATTTTCAACCATGAGGTGGAAAGTACCAGAAATATCATGTGAAACTCACTCCTGGACTGGTCTCAAGGAAAGATTGCCTGGAGAAACTAACGAATAACATTCAGTTGAGATTTCTGGAAGTAATGCTCTTTAAGGTATTATTACAAAGATCTGGACAAGATATAACAATAAGGATTTATATTAGAAAGGTTAAATATTTGGTCTTTAATCCAAGTATGACTGAGCTAATCTAATTTGAAATATTTCAGATAATGGCACTAGTTGAGTCTAGACTACTGGACAAGGCATTCTATGGGGCTGCATGACATTCTGTTGCTCAGTATCCACACTAATGGATGTATGACATGGTTTATATAGTCAATCTATTGCTGTCCTGTGCTGGGGTGATATTACATGGAAACTAAGTCAGCTGGGGTGTGGCACATATATGTTCTAGCCTTACCCTGAGAAACAGTCAGTGTACAGTCAAAGTATGCTCTTCAGTATAGCTGTTCCTTCATCCTCCAATTTATATACAGGTTTCAGTAACACACTAACGTAGCTTTTAGCTTCTTGCAGTAATATTTAGAAGCACCATGCCCTGGCTAGCACTTATAAAACTATGGGAAGAAAGAAATGAGGCCCCAGAGCTCCAGCTTGACAGAAGCATAATGCTAAAAGGGAAGCAGGGCTGTGGGAAGTGGTTTTGTATCCTAGCCTTGGCATCTTGCCCAAACCATTTAACAGCTCTATTTGCACCTATTGTCTATGTAATCTTTTTGCTAGCTGCACTACTAAGCAGTGATGAGGGCTGGGAGTGCCCAAGCCTTGAGCAGCTGGGGGCCTTCAGCAGCTGGGGTTCTTCAGCCAAGGCTGCTGTGATCCCAACCCTGACACAGTCTGGAGTAAGGAATGATTTGTAAAATACTCTGGCTTTACTATGCTACACATTACACAAGATCAAAGAAAAATTGTCCAGGGTCTTGAGAACTGTCTGACCCCATTGGATGACAGACTGAATCTGAAGGTTTGTGCAGCTATAAATTGTGCTTCTGCTCAAGCCATGACGGAGAACGTTTGTGGACAAGGACAGGACAGCTGGAGACTGATAACACTACTGGTGAATGCTGAACATCTCCTGGTGCAGGGAAGAGTGGTGTTATGACCTCCACATTCCTAAATCCTATAGAAATTAATTCTGTGATAAGTCCAAAGAGACACTATTGATTCTGACAGAATTATTCTGGATGCATAACCATGTAAGTGGAAGCACAAATTGGCCTGACATGCAATCTGCTTTGGGATGAAAGGCACTGTTTAAATGGAAGATGTTGTNAAAAAAAAAAAAAAAAAAAAAAAAAAAGGAAAGAAAAAGGAAAAGAACAAAAAAAACCCAAAAACCAAAGGAAAACAAGAAACCAAGTAAAATAGAAGTAGATTTGACCTCAAAGTAGCTGAAATTGAGTTAAAGTTTACTACTGAAGTCAGGCTTCCCTTGGGGAGCAGGCTGCCATTTAAGATATTTCTTCTCTTTTACTTGTACAGTGTAACTCCCCTAATGCAGGGCTATAGGTCAAAAAAAAGAGCTCTCCTACAGCTGGGCTCCAATTTCCATTTACTAGCAAGAAAAACCTCCCCTTGTACAAAACAGCTTAATATTATTTTGTGGAAGAATTGGCTCCTAAATACTACCTCACTGAAGAAGTAGGTAACATGTATCCTGGTGGTCTGAAGCAAAAGCTACTTCTTTGGCAGACTATCTCTTGAAAGATTACTCTCCTGAGTCTTCTACTGACTCACTCTGTGCCACTTATCTGCATTTTGTGCTTGGAAATGGTGCTCTCAGTGTATCCAGTTAATTTTTAGGAAGTGACTGCTATTTCACTTTTGTCTATACCTTTTCTTGAATTATGTTTTCTCTCTGCTTTTCACCCCTCCTTTTGTTCACATTTATACACAAAACATTTCTTCTGTTGGGTTGGAAACCCGTACAGACTAATGACTGACTGGACTGTGCTAGAGGCATAATTAAGCAGCTTTACACCAGACACTGATAATGAATGAAAGAAGCAAACTGATACTAGTCAAACAAAAATATAAAGAAAAATACAGTGGAAAATGCCAAGGATATGCTTCTCTCAGCCATGGTACTTGACAGTGCTGCTTTTAACAGCAGGTGATAAGGAAGCTTCAGACAGAAGAGTGATTTTTAAGTTGATGGTGCCCCTCTGAAGACACACAGGGAGACTATATACCCCACTGTGCTGGCATCAAGCCTCATTTTTCCTTGCCTTCGTTCCTCTGAAAACCAGCTTGTGGCTGCCACAGCATAACCCCTGGCAGAGCCCTCTGTTAGCAAAGGGAACTAACTGCAGTCTAATGTTGCTTCTTGAGGCTGAGATAATGCGAATAGAGAGAAATGAGAGTTGAGCCAGAAACCAGTGTTGTGCTGTCCCGGTGCGTTGAAGGGGTTTTGTCATGGAAGCAACAACCCTGAATTCCTTGCATCCCAAGAAGGAGATCCGGACCAAATTAAAAAGTCTGTTTATAACTAGCCTTTTCTGTGTTTCAATACATGTTGGAAAATGAATTTTTTCTGAAATGTTAACGTGCTACATGTGAAACTGCTCTGGCCTATGTACATCTACCTGAAAGCTTAACAGCATCTCATTTGTCTACTTTGGGATTGGTCTTGTTCTTTCAATAAGATTTCCTTAAAATATCGGCATGGACATGTCAAAAAACAAAGAAGGCTATTTTAAATTTATTTAACAGCTAAAAAGCAAGAGTTTCTGAGACTCATTTCTTTTCATGGCAGTATTTTTGTGCCATATTTTTTATTCCAATTATCTTTTAGTTTTGTGGTTAGGCCAATTTATAAGTCCAATTGAAGGATCAGAAAACCTGCAATTTTGAACAAAGAACTACAAAATCAAAGTCTTGTGTTAAGGAGAAAGGAATGTGAGAAGAGGACAAAAGTGTTTCTTACCTTTCTTTCTGCCTCTGTAAAAATTACATGTTCTCACAGCATTTCAATATAGGCTTTGTGAAACCAGGAGAAATTAATCACTCTCTAGATCCCATTTACCAGGAAACCAACCAGATTTCTGAATTCTGAGTGTCTTCGCTATCAACTTGTTTGTCTCTGTAATGGGGTTGATACTAAATAAACTCATGATTATCCCAGCAGTCAGGAAGTGATGGGTCCACTAGCTTCCCAGAGCTTGTGGAGAAGTAAGCATTCTTCTGGTCCATGTAGACAAGTGGGTCTGGCTGCAGCTGGAATGCTCTGATAGTTGCCAGCTGATGACAGTCCTTCTTATGTACATTGCCTTCTTCCTTGAAACTTTTCTATTAACCTTGGGGGAAGAGGGGAACTGGAAGAAGGCTGAAATTGGTGTTCTGTTTACAAATTTACAACAACATCACAGTATTAACAATACAAAGAATATGATTTTACATGTCATGGGGGATCAGATTTGCAATTACCAAGACCACTAGTACTGAGAAGTGAAGCACATGCTACACACTTGTTTAGTCACCTTTTTAAGACATAGAAAACCTATCTCATCCGTCTGAGATTTACATTGATTGAAATCACAAATATGCTTCTGGTTTTGTTTTGGTGTCTTGATAACCTGCATGGTCATGAAATAGGCAAATAGAAAACTCAGGACTCTCTATTCTATACTAAAAGAATGGAGTAAGTATCTTCAAAATGTACTGCTAAATAAAATAAAAATTAAACACCTGCCTATAATGAGATGATTTGCCAAGATGGGACATGCTTGAAGGCACCATAAGATTTCTGGCTAGAATTCACACCTGTGGCCAAGGTTCAATGCTTAGATTTGTGTCATATCTGATCTTATATCAGAAGTGCAGCCCAAAGACACTGGTGATTCAATATATGCTTGATTTGGGAGAATCCAACAACTTTAAAAGTATGTTTTCTCATATGATTATTGTACAAACTCTATTTTTTTTGCAAAGGATCATACAATAAATCCAGCTTATCATCTGATATTTTAGATAGTTCATTTTCCAGTTATTGGAATTTTAAAATATTTTTATGCTTTCAGTATTTGTTGTTTTGATACAAGCTGGTAGCTAGCAGTCAAATCTTGTTAATGGTCATGGCATTTTCTGTGAAGCTCATCAAATTAGCCATTTTGAGGCTTAAGGCAAAAGTACTTTCTGCTGTCAGTTCTTCTTAAAGCTGACACCAATTGATAATCATAGCTGGATTGTAGGTTTCAAAGCATAGACAAGAAAGTAGTTCCTCCAACTATGCAATTATACTCTGTGACTCAGTATCACAAAATATTGTGGACATGGAAAGCTTTTAGGACTTCAAGAGGCCACAGATAAAAATACTGGAAGAAAAATTCTCTGAAGACTATGAAATATGTAGATTCTGTATTTGACTGTTAGCTCCCAGGCCTGCAATTTATTAAGGTCTGAGAGAGCATGAGGATGATGTCTTGGTCACTATGTGATTTCTTATACTTATTTTAGGTATATTTTATTGAAGTAATGGCGTGACATAAATCAAAATCAAAATAAACAAACAAACAAAAGAAGAGTGGGACATGATTTGCTCCAAATTTACTTACATTCTGCAGTAGAAAATTAACTTTATTTTTTGAGTAGTAATCATATTGCAAAGGATCACCTCTCATTGTTCATGACTCATGCTAACGGACTGGTGGAGTCAATACAGTTGCACTGTTGACAAATTTGTCTTTGTCACACAAGACATGGCAACAAGATCAGGACCTTCAATGCTTACTAAGGTTCTCAAGCCTTTCAGGAAACCTTTTTCCATGTGATAATTCATTGTTACCATTTCTTTGATCACGAAGAAGAGAGAACTGTGCTGCACCCAAAAGAGTCAGTTTCATTTCTTTTGTTCCTCTAACCTCATTTTAACTGTGTAGAGTTGTGTTTGAAAGGGAAAGAAACACAGAAATATGTCTTGGCTCCTCTTTGCATGAGCACAAAATGTTTTATGTTGCCCTTTTCAAAGGACCTTGTTTTACGTGGGATTTTTAATACAAGCGTCCAAAAAGGTCAAAAATAATGACCCTTTGAAATGAAAAGATTATCATTTTTATAGATAGGAGAGGAAAATAGGCAACTTGCAGTGGAGCATAAGAATTCTATCTTGGGTTATTTTTTGGTTGGGGTTTTTTTATTTTTTTTCTCTCTTTACAACAAATAAAGTTTATGGATTGCAAAAAGAGACTATCCCCTTAAAAAACCAAGACTTTTACAATATTTTCCAAAATGAAACTGCATGGAAGAAGCACTCAGGAACATCCAAGAAAAGTCTGACTCACTAGTTTTCAATTCATTTAATAGCCTGCATTTCATAAATGCATCAAACACAATAACAAAAATACCTAAATCAATAGGATGATGCAGCAATGCCTCACAGAAATGATATTTTTGAAATAAATATATACCATGCAGCCTGGCCTGCTTGACATCAAATTTATCTACTCAATAAGAAAGCATAATTAATGATCCCACACTGTGTTTTCTTTCCCCTATTTCACATCTCAAGAAACTGAGTTTTTTTTCAAAAAGACGCAGGGAGAGAAAGAAGGTTGAAAGTGTTCCATTCATAAATGAAATGAACCCATTAAAAATAACTTTCTTCCCAGCTCCCTACCAATGTCTTCTGGGAACTGGTGTGTATTTTATTAAGAAACAGAAGTGTGGAACATGCTTGTATTTCACAAGGTCTGTAGCCAGGTGATTTATCTTTTCTGTTTTTCCCTGCTTGCTCCCTGGGAATTCAGTAATTTTGAGAGAAAACAAGAGACAAACCAGGAGCTCCAGTTTCCTATTGATGTCAACCCATCTGTACTATGATCCACTCCATTTATCTACCCTTCTGTCCTCCATGTGAACCTATAATTAAATTAAGGTAGCTACTTCGATTTTCAGTGTTATCTAAAGATTTCCAAAAAATGAAGTAAGATGTCCCATGTGATTCAGAGAAGACAGGATAAGTGTTTGATATGGGACTGCTTTTTGAATGAAAAGCAGTTTGATGCTTAATTGTCTTGAAGGGTTGGGCAAATCTCCTTGTCCAGTGGGGAAGAAACTAAAGGAAGAAAATATATTGACACTGTGTGTCTTCAGGCAGCTCAATTAAGAACCTCAGTTAGCATCAAATCTTCCTTTTTAAACAAATGAAAGAGATCAGAATTGAAGTCATTGACTGAATAGCATAAGAGTTAAAGAATTACTGTCCTCCATATCTTTACTTCTTTTCCACCAGATGATTATCACTCCTGGAGCAAAGTCAGACAATATGGTCAGTTCCTGACCATACCAAGAGCCACTGTGGGTTTCTCAGGGGCTGGCACATACTTGTAGCATAACTTTAAGCCAAGCATGGAACTGTGAGTTGGAGGGTAGAACAGGCTCATCCTCCCTTCTCCTTACTCTTCTATGGTGGCAGAGTGTAGGGTTAAGAGATGGGGAGACAATTATAAGATTCATATATCACTCCTGTGGGGTTTTCCCTTACTGACTGTGACTAGTTTTTACTTGTGCCTAGAATTATTTCTAATTTTTTTTAAGTCTTTTTTTTTTTAATTTCCTATTCACTCTACCTGCTTACTTATGCCTACCTTAAATATATATGAAGGTCTTTAAGGCCATGTGTTGACTCCTATTGGAGTAGACAAACTTTGTAGTAGAAATTTACCCCTAGGTTAGGAACTGTAGTGTTTCCAAACAAGTGAGCAGCAGAGGGCTGTTTAGGAATAGATAGGTTATTTTTAGGCTATAAGGGATCACACCACAAGCATCCTTTAATATTTGCTTCCAGAAGCATCAGATGAAATGAATATGGCACTTTAAAATACTGACTTGATACTACTTGAGCTTTTTTTGACCAGAGCATAAAAACATCAGTTCTAAGGTCATCACTAGGAACCAGCTACCTGTGTTCTAAGTAGGAAGATAATAATTTGTTGTAGTATTTTGCTGTTTCAATCCCAATTCTAATTCCTATATCTTTTCTCACTGGAAGTATTTCTGGGTAGTGGATTTGACAAGTTGACCCTTCCATGTTAAATATGGGAGCCTTAAGATTTTAATTTTTAAGTTGCATACTGTTTTGTGTCCCATATGCTCAACTTTCATTGTTTGCTGTCATTCTAAGGCATATATTTGAGACAGGTAGAAATCCAAGACCCTCCAAGTGGTACTACGAAGTATTCAAGATATGGAACAGAAAGCAACAGAAAGCAGGAAATAAGAAGGGCCTAAAGAAGTTGATGTGAAGTGTAGCCACTTTTAGAGTAATGTAAAATAACAGTTTGTCAATCAGAAACTAAAATATTTAGTGGTTGATAATATTTTTTAATCTAAATTGTTGATTTTTACTTTCAAATGTCTACTAAACAAAGGCAATGAATTATCTTACGTCTCACGTACAATAAGAATCTATTTTAGTCAAGGAAAACTGAGGTACTGAAACATACTCTAGTCATTTGCGGAGAAATGAATAAACTCTGAGAGGCTTAACTCCTAGTACTTCCATGAAGCATGTCACTGGTGTGCATTTTGCAGTAAGAAAGCATAGTATAGTAAGATATATCTGAGTTCTGATCCACTCCTCATTCATCCTGAAAAACAAACAAACAAGCAGAAAAGCCCAGTATTCCTACAGGCTTGTGACTAAGTAAAAATGAAACAATCAGAAAAAGAAAAGAAAGGTGGTCTTCAGGATTCAGCCCTATGTTTTATCAGTGAGCAGGTGTTTATTTTCTTTATTTCTTTTTCTTCTTCCTCCTTTGTAGTATCGCCCCAATATCTGGTTGATACCAAACATAGCAACTCATTCATTATCCTGGATATCTTCTGAGCCTAACTCCACCCATAAATAGGGCTGCACNCTCCATGTGAACCTATAATTAAATTAAGGTAGCTACTTCGATTTTCAGTGTTATCTAAAGATTTCCAAAAAATGAAGTAAGATGTCCCATGTGATTCAGAGAAGACAGGATAAGTGTTTGATATGGGACTGCTTTTTGAATGAAAAGCAGTTTGATGCTTAATTGTCTTGAAGGGTTGGGCAAATCTCCTTGTCCAGTGGGGAAGAAACTAAAGGAAGAAAATATATTGACACTGTGTGTCTTCAGGCAGCTCAATTAAGAACCTCAGTTAGCATCAAATCTTCCTTTTTAAACAAATGAAAGAGATCAGAATTGAAGTCATTGACTGAATAGCATAAGAGTTAAAGAATTACTGTCCTCCATATCTTTACTTCTTTTCCACCAGATGATTATCACTCCTGGAGCAAAGTCAGACAATATGGTCAGTTCCTGACCATACCAAGAGCCACTGTGGGTTTCTCAGGGGCTGGCACATACTTGTAGCATAACTTTAAGCCAAGCATGGAACTGTGAGTTGGAGGGTAGAACAGGCTCATCCTCCCTTCTCCTTACTCTTCTATGGTGGCAGAGTGTAGGGTTAAGAGATGGGGAGACAATTATAAGATTCATATATCACTCCTGTGGGGTTTTCCCTTACTGACTGTGACTAGTTTTTACTTGTGCCTAGAATTATTTCTAATTTTTTTTAAGTCTTTTTTTTTTTAATTTCCTATTCACTCTACCTGCTTACTTATGCCTACCTTAAATATATATGAAGGTCTTTAAGGCCATGTGTTGACTCCTATTGGAGTAGACAAACTTTGTAGTAGAAATTTACCCCTAGGTTAGGAACTGTAGTGTTTCCAAACAAGTGAGCAGCAGAGGGCTGTTTAGGAATAGATAGGTTATTTTTAGGCTATAAGGGATCACACCACAAGCATCCTTTAATATTTGCTTCCAGAAGCATCAGATGAAATGAATATGGCACTTTAAAATACTGACTTGATACTACTTGAGCTTTTTTTGACCAGAGCATAAAAACATCAGTTCTAAGGTCATCACTAGGAACCAGCTACCTGTGTTCTAAGTAGGAAGATAATAATTTGTTGTAGTATTTTGCTGTTTCAATCCCAATTCTAATTCCTATATCTTTTCTCACTGGAAGTATTTCTGGGTAGTGGATTTGACAAGTTGACCCTTCCATGTTAAATATGGGAGCCTTAAGATTTTAATTTTTAAGTTGCATACTGTTTTGTGTCCCATATGCTCAACTTTCATTGTTTGCTGTCATTCTAAGGCATATATTTGAGACAGGTAGAAATCCAAGACCCTCCAAGTGGTACTACGAAGTATTCAAGATATGGAACAGAAAGCAACAGAAAGCAGGAAATAAGAAGGGCCTAAAGAAGTTGATGTGAAGTGTAGCCACTTTTAGAGTAATGTAAAATAACAGTTTGTCAATCAGAAACTAAAATATTTAGTGGTTGATAATATTTTTTAATCTAAATTGTTGATTTTTACTTTCAAATGTCTACTAAACAAAGGCAATGAATTATCTTACGTCTCACGTACAATAAGAATCTATTTTAGTCAAGGAAAACTGAGGTACTGAAACATACTCTAGTCATTTGCGGAGAAATGAATAAACTCTGAGAGGCTTAACTCCTAGTACTTCCATGAAGCATGTCACTGGTGTGCATTTTGCAGTAAGAAAGCATAGTATAGTAAGATATATCTGAGTTCTGATCCACTCCTCATTCATCCTGAAAAACAAACAAACAAGCAGAAAAGCCCAGTATTCCTACAGGCTTGTGACTAAGTAAAAATGAAACAATCAGAAAAAGAAAAGAAAGGTGGTCTTCAGGATTCAGCCCTATGTTTTATCAGTGAGCAGGTGTTTATTTTCTTTATTTCTTTTTCTTCTTCCTCCTTTGTAGTATCGCCCCAATATCTGGTTGATACCAAACATAGCAACTCATTCATTATCCTGGATATCTTCTGAGCCTAACTCCACCCATAAATAGGGCTGCACTGACTCATAAATCTCTGTGGCTTGAAACCTGAAAATGCATGTAGAATCCACTACTGGGTTTGGACATAATAAATAGTGAAAAATGAGGCTTGGTAGTTGCCATATTTTGTAATGAATTGTAGCTAAGGAAAAGAGACAATGAGAACTATTCTGAAACTTGCAAGATTAGATAGACCTATTTACAAAAGGGCTTATTTATGGTGGAGTGAAGCAGTCTTTGCAGAATTCTCATTGTCACATAGCGACTAAAAAAACCCATAGCAACTACCATTAAAAAAAGCAAAAAGATGGTACACCTCCTACAATGGATACAGTTAAATTAAATTTCCCTAATAAGTTAAACATTTTCCTTTAGCAAGAATAAAAATTTCCTGTTGAACAATATCAGCTCTGATGAAATTTTGGCTTTGTAAGGGAAATGTTTTTTATCTCCATACAAATTACTTTCAATCCCAGAATGGGAAATTCAGATCATATTTTTACTTCGGATTTCATATCTCTTGCAGCATATATTTAAAAGACTATAGACATAGCACCACAAGCATAACAGAACATCTTTATATCTCAGCATAGAAAGTTCAATTTAACTCAATTTTTGATTATTTTAATTGTTTTCATCCCAAAAATCATCATCCTGCAGGTCATTTTGAAATCTTGTGGGTTGACTCCAAATCCAACACTGAACAATATTTATACAAACTAAACCAATAAGTCAGAATAACATAATACTGTGGAAATGTGAATACTGTGAATTCTAGTTTCAGCTAGCTCTACTAGATATTTCCACTGAAAGTTTAAAACCACAATATAAAAGTCATTAAAATGACATCAGTTACAGTCACTAAATCATAGTATCTGATGTACTGCTTTATTTTTCAATGACATATCTTTCATATTGTGCTGTGGAAAGTGTTGACTTTTTAATTGCCGTTGCAGTATGTCACCTAATTGGGCAATACTGCAGTAGGAAGATACTCTCCCTGAATCCAGCTGGCAGATAATTTGCACCCAACACAAACCCAGCTGAAGGTTGTTCTGTTAAATGCAGAAGGAATAGCAGAAACAATCTATTACCAGAGCCAGTCTTGTATTTTCTATGCTTTTACCTGAAAATTAAGACACCAACTCCTTGATTTTCAAATAAAGAGTGGGACTATTTTCCTGACTTTAAGGAGAAATAAGGTGTTATATTTCAGGAGTTGGTGTTTGTGCCAAATTTTTCATTTGTCATATTTATGATAGTTAATTATGCTATCTAAACAAAAGGTTGTTCCAAAAGTCAATTTAGGTGATGAGATCTGAGACGAGAGTACAAGACACTTAATTTGAAGTCTACATAATGCTTAATTTCTAGTCATCCAATGTGGAAGAAAGAATAATTAAATCCATTTCAATTTTGAAATGCATGTGATAGTTTCATAAACATTTGTGAAAGTTCTTCATCCTACAAAAAGAAATCCCAGCAAGGCCAAGTTTGTGTATTCTACATCTGTGTGATTTTCACTTCTAACATAATAACTAGAAATATTCACATTCTTGGAATTGAGCAGTAGAGGAGGCCAGTAATTGTAGCACTTTCTCAGGAAGAGAAAGTTCAGGGTTGAAGTATGCATCTTTCCTATCCCATGAGAGGCCTTAGTTAATCAAGAAAGGTCTTAGAGCATTCATAAGAATTAACTGAAACATGTAATTGAAGGGAGTGGTTTAAAAACCACTGTGAATGTCCTAGCTTTTAACTTAGGTGGTCCTCAGTCAGCTGTGTTTGTGAAAAATACTAAGTTAACTCACTTGAGGCTGTTTAGAGGAATTTTCACTCAGACAGTAGTTCATGGCAGGTCCTGACAAATTAACCTGATCACCTTCTATGAAAAGGTGACCCACTTACTGGGTGAGGGAAAGGCTGTGGATGGACTCTTCCTGGACTTCAGGAAAGCCTTTGACATAGTTTCTCACGCCATTCTACTTAGGAAGTTGTCTCCCTCTGGCCTGGACAGGTGCACACTCTCCTGGGTGGAAAACTGGTTGGATGGCCAGGCCCAGAGAGTTGTGGGAAATGGTGTTAAATCCAGCTGGAGGCTGGTCACAATCTTATTTAATATCATTATGAATGACCTTAGCACTTTTGCAGATGACA
>WAAB01007441.1:8031-21810 GCA_013389865.1 Piaya cayana | reverse complement strand
GCAGTGGATACAGGTAAACCAACAAATGTGACCTATCCAGAATTCTGTAAAGCCTTTGACACAGTTCCCCACAACATCCTTGTCTCTAAACTGGAGAAATATGGATTCAATGGGTGGGCTGTTCAGTAGATAAGAAACTGGTTGGATGGTCATATTCATAGAGTAGTGTTCAATAACTCAAAGTCCAGATGGAGCTCCATGACTAGTGATGTAGCTCAGGGGTCCGTACTGGGACTGGTGCTGTTTAATATCTTCATCAATCATATAGACAGAGAGATTGAGGGCATCCTCAGCAAGTTTGGAGATGACACCAAGCTGGGTGGAGTAGTTGACACACCAGAAGGATGGGATGTCGTCCAGAGGGATGTGGACAGTCTGGAGAATGGGCCTGTGGGAACCTCATGAGGTTCAACAGGACCAAGTGCAAAGTCCTACACCTGGGTCAGGGCAATCACTGTTTTCAGTACATGATGGGAGATGATGTGATTGAGACCTGCCCTGCAGAGAAGGACTGCGGGGTGCTGAGAAGCTTGACATGAACTGGCAATGTGTGCTTACAGAAGGAGCATGGTCAATGGAAGTGATCTTGCCCCTCTATTCCTCCCTTGCAAGACCTCATATGGACTACAGTGTCAAGTTCTGGAATCCTCAGCATAAGAATATGAAGCTGTTGGAATGGGTCCAGAGGAGGGCTACAAAATGATCCAAGGACTAGAGCACTTTCCATATGAGGACAGACTGAGAAAGTTGAGCTTGTTCAGCCTGGAGAAGAGAAGGCTCCGAGGAGATTTTACAGTGATCTTCCAGTACCTGAAAGGAGCCTACAAGAAAGCTGGAGAGGGACTATTCATTGGGAAGAATAGACATTGGGAAGAATTTCTTCACCCTGAGAGTGGTGAAACACTGGAACAGGTTGCCAGTGGAAACTGGAAATTCCCCATCCCTGGAGGGGTTTAAGGCCAGGTTGGATGGGGTCTTGGGTAACCTGATCTAGTGGGATGCACCTGCCCATGGCAGGTGTGTTGGAACTAGATGATCTTTAAGGTCCCTTCCAACCCTAACTATTCTATGATTCTATAATTCTATGAATTTTATGAAATCTCATATTTTTGTGATTAGAAGAACCCCCTAATATGATAATTAGATATTTTCCTTCTATGTTCTTTGTTTTATATTGTTGATGGACTAGGTATTGTTTTGCTGTGCTTTCTAATCTTACTGTACTTCGCAGTTCTTCTGCAGAAAACAAGAGTTATTCACAGGTATACATCTAGTCCCCCATCTCATTTTCTTGATAGAAGGATGACTACAACTTTGCCTGTCCCTGCATGACAACTTACAGACTTGCACCTTGGAATGTATCTATATGAGAAAAAGTGGGCTGATGAAGTGGCATCTGGCCTTCTGTGTTTGAGAAGATAATACTGAATTTACCACTGCAATAGGTAAGCTAAAATAGTTTTGGAGATATTATGAATGAGAACACATGAACTGTTTCATTGTATCCTGCCTCTGACCACCATGACACTTGGAAAAAGTCTAAAATATGTAAAAGGCATAAAGCATGTTTTCCAAGGTTCTAGCACTCAATTAATTCAATTTACCTTGATATTTTTCATTTATTTAAAGCTTTATTTATATTAAATTCCAAATGAAAAAAAAATTCTTATATTTCTATCATCCCAGTTAGATAAATAATTTTCACAACCGTTTTTTACCAAATCTGTATTTTCTATTTGTCCAATGTTTGCTATAGCTCCTAGATCTCCTTGATATGAAAACCTTGAACTCAGCAAGGAAAGATTTTCAGGAATCTGAGAGAACTCTTACTGAAGTCACTGGAAAATCATACTTCTCTAATATTTTCATTGTCTGTGCTCTTTAATGTCTTTTATTCTTCAGGGAGTCGTGATTTACTTTCTCATTCCTGCAGTGAGGAAGGCCATCACTCGATTAAAATCAAAGACACAAATTAAATCCATTAGCAGTCTAGGTGATGTATATTGTAAATCATTTTATAGCAAGATATTATTCCTATTACTATCCTAATCTATTTTTTCCCTAATATCACTAGTAGATTTTCTGTAAAATAAGCACTTTAGCCATAATTTGCTCAAGTGCTTCCATTTATAATCACTCATTTCTCTAATTTAAAGGCAATAGCTATTTAAGTAGTTTTATCGAAAGCCAGAATAAAGACAAACAAATACTTTTATGTGTATATAGCTCTAGATTTCCATGCTTGAGTAGAGTGGAGGACAGGAGCAGATGATCTCCAGAGATTCTTTTCAAACTCAACCTCTCTGTGATTCTGTGACTTGTGCTTGGGTGTGTCCTGGATAAAAAGCATATATATATGTATGTATATATATAGACATGTATACATACATACATACATACATATATATAAATGATAAAATTGATTTCACCTCAAAACTTTCAAGCAGGCACAGTTACCATTTATTGAATGACTTTTATCTAGAGAAAGAGAAAGCTTAATTAATTTCCTCTGAATAACTTGCATGACTTACAAAGGGTCATCTGGAATACATACAAATAAGTGGAATCCAAGAACAATCCTCTATACTAAATGAAAAAAAAACCCCAATTTATATATTTTTCACTATTTTCACTGTAATTATGGAGCATTATGAGGAAAGCTCTCATGCTTTATCTGAGAAATCATCATGACCAGGTGTCTCTCTGCAGTGCCTGTAGACTAATGCAGGCAAGAAGGTTAACAAGCAGGAGGAACTGGACGTTTGAGTTCCACTGCATGGGTATAGTCTCACTAAGATCACAGAAGCACAGTGGAAAAACTCCCAAGGCTAGAATCCTGCAAAGAGTGAGTACAAGCCCTTTGTGAAGGATAAGCTGGGCCTGGAAGAAAGGGGGAGTTGCCCTGAACTGGGGAGAGCAGCAGGAATGCATGGAGCTCTATCTCTCACAGGCTGTCAGCTGGCTGGGAGCTTATTTGTTGAAAATAGAGGGAAAACCACATTGGGCAGCATAGTGAGGGGTGTCTCTGACAGACTAACTATCAGAGAGAAGTAGATAATGTTTCTTCAGCTAGCTAGAAGAAGCCTCACATTTGGAGACTCTGGTCTTCATGGAGGACTTGAACCACTCAGATAACCTGCTGCAGGAGCAACACAGCAGGACACCATCAGTCCTGGAGGTATCTGAAATTAATTCGTTAATAAGTTCTTAAAACAGATGACTGAAGAGTGAATGAGGGAAGGTGCTTTGCTAGACCTGAACTTGAAAACAAGGAGAACCTGTCAGGGATGCAAAGACAGCATGGATGACAGCAGCCAAAAGAGGCTGGAGTTCCGGAACCTAAGAAGAGGAAACGACATAAATAGTAGGATCACAACCCTGGACTTAAAAGGATAATATTTGGACTGTGAAAGAACGTGCTTGGAAGAATCCCATGGGAGAGGGCCAGGGAGATCAGAGGGTTAAGAAGAATTAGTTGATTTTCAAGGATCACTCTCTCCAACCTCAATAGCCTCATGAGCAAGAAATCAAGCAAAAATGGTCAGTGGTCTGCGTGGATCAACAAACTGCTCCTGACTATACTCAGCCATCACATGGAAGCATACAGGAGCTAGAAGCAGAGACAGGTGGTGCAGGAGAAATAAGTAGATACTGTCCAAGAGTGCAGGGATTGGGCTAGAAAAATTAAAGTCACTTGGATTTCACCCTAACAAGTGATGTGAAAGGAAACAAGGGTTTATACAGGTATATTGGCAGCATAAGGAAGATGAAGGAAAAATGTGGGCCGATTGCTGAATGGGACAGGGTACCTGGTGACAGAGAGTATCTAAAAGCTTGACATACTCTGTGCCTTCTTTGCCTGTCAGGAGTTCTAGGACCAAGAGCAGTGGAGAAGTCCAGAGCAAGGAAGGCTTACTCTTCATGTAGGAAGATAAGGTTAGGGAATGTGCAAGCAAATTTTTGTATATAAGCCCATGAATGGATTGCATATTTGGCTGTCTGGGAAAGTGGCTGATGTCATGGTGAGGCCAGTCTTGGTCCTTTTTGATAAGCGATAGTGATCGGGTAGATAGGTGATGAGGTAGATATTAAAGGATAGAAAAAAAAGCAAGTGTCATTCCTGTTTTCAATAAGAGNTAACTTGCATGACTTACAAAGGGTCATCTGGAATACATACAAATAAGTGGAATCCAAGAACAATCCTCTATACTAAATGAAAAAAAAACCCCAATTTATATATTTTTCACTATTTTCACTGTAATTATGGAGCATTATGAGGAAAGCTCTCATGCTTTATCTGAGAAATCATCATGACCAGGTGTCTCTCTGCAGTGCCTGTAGACTAATGCAGGCAAGAAGGTTAACAAGCAGGAGGAACTGGACGTTTGAGTTCCACTGCATGGGTATAGTCTCACTAAGATCACAGAAGCACAGTGGAAAAACTCCCAAGGCTAGAATCCTGCAAAGAGTGAGTACAAGCCCTTTGTGAAGGATAAGCTGGGCCTGGAAGAAAGGGGGAGTTGCCCTGAACTGGGGAGAGCAGCAGGAATGCATGGAGCTCTATCTCTCACAGGCTGTCAGCTGGCTGGGAGCTTATTTGTTGAAAATAGAGGGAAAACCACATTGGGCAGCATAGTGAGGGGTGTCTCTGACAGACTAACTATCAGAGAGAAGTAGATAATGTTTCTTCAGCTAGCTAGAAGAAGCCTCACATTTGGAGACTCTGGTCTTCATGGAGGACTTGAACCACTCAGATAACCTGCTGCAGGAGCAACACAGCAGGACACCATCAGTCCTGGAGGTATCTGAAATTAATTCGTTAATAAGTTCTTAAAACAGATGACTGAAGAGTGAATGAGGGAAGGTGCTTTGCTAGACCTGAACTTGAAAACAAGGAGAACCTGTCAGGGATGCAAAGACAGCATGGATGACAGCAGCCAAAAGAGGCTGGAGTTCCGGAACCTAAGAAGAGGAAACGACATAAATAGTAGGATCACAACCCTGGACTTAAAAGGATAATATTTGGACTGTGAAAGAACGTGCTTGGAAGAATCCCATGGGAGAGGGCCAGGGAGATCAGAGGGTTAAGAAGAATTAGTTGATTTTCAAGGATCACTCTCTCCAACCTCAATAGCCTCATGAGCAAGAAATCAAGCAAAAATGGTCAGTGGTCTGCGTGGATCAACAAACTGCTCCTGACTATACTCAGCCATCACATGGAAGCATACAGGAGCTAGAAGCAGAGACAGGTGGTGCAGGAGAAATAAGTAGATACTGTCCAAGAGTGCAGGGATTGGGCTAGAAAAATTAAAGTCACTTGGATTTCACCCTAACAAGTGATGTGAAAGGAAACAAGGGTTTATACAGGTATATTGGCAGCATAAGGAAGATGAAGGAAAAATGTGGGCCGATTGCTGAATGGGACAGGGTACCTGGTGACAGAGAGTATCTAAAAGCTTGACATACTCTGTGCCTTCTTTGCCTGTCAGGAGTTCTAGGACCAAGAGCAGTGGAGAAGTCCAGAGCAAGGAAGGCTTACTCTTCATGTAGGAAGATAAGGTTAGGGAATGTGCAAGCAAATTTTTGTATATAAGCCCATGAATGGATTGCATATTTGGCTGTCTGGGAAAGTGGCTGATGTCATGGTGAGGCCAGTCTTGGTCCTTTTTGATAAGCGATAGTGATCGGGTAGATAGGTGATGAGGTAGATATTAAAGGATAGAAAAAAAAGCAAGTGTCATTCCTGTTTTCAATAAGAGCAAGAAGGGAGACCCAGGGAACCTTGATCCCTGGGAATATGTTGGGGTAAAATCCTGTAAGCTCTTTCCAAACACATGAAGGAAAACAGGTGATTTGGAGTACTCAGTATGCACTTAAAAATGGAGATATCATCCCTAACCAAACTGACAAGCTTCTACAACTGGATAACTGGCTTGGTCAAAAGAGAAAAGCAGTTGATGTTCTTTATTTAGACTTCAGTAAGGCTTTTAACAGTGTTTCCTGTACTGCCCTTATAGATCAACATATGAAGCACAAGCTAGACAAGGGGCTGAAATGCCAAGAGCCCAGTGAAAGGCCATGAATATGATTAAGGGTTTGGAGTATCATCCTTTTAAGGGGAGGCTAAAAGAGCTGGAACTATTCAGCCTAGACAACAGAAGGCTCAGGAGGATCTTATATGTGTGCATAAATACTGATGCACGGAATGAAAATGAGAGCCAAACCTTTCTCAGTGGTGTGTGCTGAGAGGAAAAGAGGCAGTGGACAGAAGAACTGAAATACATGAAAAGCTGTTTTAACATAATGAAACACTTTTTTACAGTAAGTGTGGTTGAATGCTGCCACAGGTAAACCAAGGAGGTTGTGGAGTTTGCCCTTACGGAGGTATGAGAAACCTGACAGGACACTGACAGCCCCTAGCAATCTGCTGTAGCTGACCCTCCTTTAAGCAGGAAGTGGGACTATGTGATCTTCAGAGGTACCTTCCGACCTCAACTGCACTATGTTTCTGTGACTGCTGTTTTCAAGTAATGTATGCACTTTTAAAACATCACAGTCTCCTCTTGTTAGTATTTTGAACTAGAGCAGTGTCAAGAACTATTCCTCAAGAGCAGCACATAGCAGAAGAAAATTTAATAAAGACAATGACAATGTAGATGGTAGCACTTTGACAGATGAAAAAATACTTGTCAGAATGCATTATAGTCTTGTAACACACTTAGAACAACAGAACATGACTTCATGCAACATTAAATATAATCTGAAAAGAAAGAGCTCATCATATGAAGTTATAATGCATATCCCCAGAGCTAGTAAATTGATGTTGCTTCAATTTCTGTTTAATGCAGGTGAAAACCCATAGCTACATGGTAATCAAAACTGTAATCACACAACGGTTCATCTTTTACAATACATATGATTTTGTAAAAATAACATCTATTCTTCTTTGTTATGTACAGGGAAGTCCTGTATAATAAAAGCATTATAGTATATTCAGTATAATAATTGCTTACATTATCTGCTTCACTATGGAAAAAAAGTTTTCTTCTTTGATTCAAAGGATTTTAAGCTTGGTGATCTCTTGCTAGAGAAAGAGGAGAAGTTCAGCTTCACAGAGCAAACTCAACCTAATAACTTTCAGCTGAAAGACTGTAGTTCTATGGGAAGAAGAAAGATGTGAGTCTGGTAATGATCTGGAGTTTCCAACTTTTATAAATTCTACTGATAGACCTATGAGATCAAAGAGACTTTAGAAAGCAGGATGGTTATTTAATGAAAAAGGAAAACTGACACCACAAATGGATTACAAAGCAAAATGTAGACAAATATTTCCAGTTATTTTTTGTTTTATCTGTCTTCCTTCACCCCAAATTAAAAAACCTCAGAGATGTTCTTGTGGTTTGAGGTAAATTATAGTCAGTCTGTGACTCTTAACTCAGTTGCTCTAGGTAACTTCATTCTCTGAAAGCTAACTGCAAGTTTTTGAGACAGTACCCCTCTCTAGAAGTGATAACACAGATTATTGGTATGCAAGAAGGGTAATGTTTATACTTATTCCTAGAGCAGCCAAGGTCATTCTCAAGCTGGTGGAAAAGGGCTGCACCTGCAAGGATAGGCAGACAGGACACATGACCGTAAACTGACCAGTAGATTATTCCAGCCCATATGCATCATACTCCGTATAAAATTGAGACATCATGAAGGTCTCATTCTGTGATGGCCAACGTCCAGTGAGGACCTCATCTATCTGGTGCTCCTAATCCCAGATCCATGTGTTCCTGAATCCAGTTCCTGTGTCTAGATCCCTCCTAGCCACAGAGTCATTCCTTTGTGTCTGCTCTGCCACATTTTTAGTGACTTATAGTCATTGAGGTGTGGGGTGGATGCACAATCTCATATATTTGTACATATCTTTATTGCTTGCTGATTATTTGTATTATTATTGCTATGTTGTTATTATTGTTATTATTATATTAAAGTTGTAGTTTTAGTTTTCAACCCACAAGTCTTTTTCATTTGTTTTCCTTTCCTCTTTCCCTGGGGGTGGAGGGGATGGGAGCTGGGGTTCCAACTGCAAGGTTCTAGCTGCCAAAATTATGTGGGTCTTGGCTAAACTGTGACAGAAGTAAAGAAGGATTCATACATTTCTACTCTGTTGCAATGTCAAACACTCAATGTATGCTTCCTCCGGTATTCTCAGGAATTTCTTAATGATTAATAAATTAATTAGTGCCTGGTCAGCTGTTTGGCTTCAGAAGTGTTGTAGGGAAAGAAATATCCCCCAAACCAAACTCCAAAGCAAATGAGAAGAATTTAAGAGAGCTGCAGTCAGACCTGTAGATGGCTTACTATAGCCTCAGAGCAGAGTTAAGATATGACAGCAACAGAGGAAGGAGTTTTGGAGATAAGATGTCACCGAGAAGATTTCCTCCTGCAGTCTGAAATTGTGTAGAATCCTGAACTACAAGAGGGACAAGGGTATTTTATTCCTCTCTTGCATTACATGTTTTCAGCCAAGACTTTCAGATGGCAAAGGATTCTCCCTCTGTGATAACGTCTGGTGAACGTACAAGAATGTTCTGAGGAAATGTCAAAATGTGATTTATGTTTTTTTAATGCATCCACTTCCATGCATGGCCTGACTTATAGTTTATTGTTATCAGCTTAGTTCATTCCTCCCAGCTATGTGAAATGTTCTCAGGTGTATTTTCTGACACCTATTTGGGAAACCTCTATAACTATGCAGAAGCAGGGACTATAGTGAAAGGTTAGATTTGTTTCTTATGACCTTTATTTACAACAAAATCCCAATGTGACATCAAGGGGAGAAAATGATTGCTTATAAAGAAAAACAAGGCAAAACAAAGGAACTGTTTTTCTAGCTCACTGTATATTAGACAATTCAGCAGAATTTATAAAAAATAATTCTATTAGTAAACAAATAAAAATAAAAAAGTTTTTTGACATTTTATACATTATTTTAACTGAAATCAGACAGCATAGTCCTTGACATGTTACATTAAAGGTGTACCAGCTGGCCTCTCTTGTTTGACTCTAAAATCTGGCTGAGAGAAATTCAAAGGAATTATTATATTACTCTATGAATTAAATCTCAGCACTGATCTTCCCAGAAAATCTGAAAAGCAATGAGAGCAAGGGGAGCTGCACTGAATTTTCAGTGAAAGAGTGCGATAAGTTTTGGAGTAGATATTTTTCAGAACATTTCATTTAATTCATTGTCACAGCAATGAGAAATTAAGGCTGAAAACAAAGACAAGAAAGTTATAACAAAAAATAACAACAAAAACCCCAACCCTGATACATTTTGAGACAGAGTCCAAAGCAAATGTGGGTGTTCAACTGCTATGTAGGATTCAGTTTCGTGTTTTCAGATGTCTGCTGTAAACTTATTGAAATGAAGTTGGAGAAATGAAATTAATTCATGTTTTAATTTATATATTCCAGAATGCAGCAAGGTGGTAAGTCAAATAGAGGCATACTGGAATCAAATATGCTAGTGTGAAAACCTTAAGGCAGCTGGGCCACTCAGTGAAATTAAACGTAATAAATTAAAGGCACATATAATTGACTCTCTGTATTTATTGCTCTCTCCCTTTTCAGTGCAGAATTCCTCTATCCTCTTTCTTCTGCCTGTGAAAAGGATCTTAGTGATCATCAAAAACTAGATTATAGCTAGTATTAAATGAGTTTTATATGCCAAATGGTTCTTCAGGGGCTCTCACACCCTTGTGTTACTTGCTTGCTTTTCTCCACAGGGCTCTTAGAAGATGATGAACTGATTTGTATGATCTGAACTGAGCCTCTTTATTCCTTTGCATATGTTTGAGGCAATAAGCTTTTTGGTTTTGTTTGTTTGGTTTTGGGTTTTTTTTACTGCCTCAATAGAATTTGATAATGAAAACAAATACCTACAAATGAAGGCTATCTTCCTCATACCTTGACACACTTCTTTGATTTTAATAACTTGCCAAGATCTCTCATCAGCGTCATAACTACAACAGTAATTTTGAACCACATTAAAGTGCTCCTCTTCCATTTACTTCTGTATGACACGTCCAATACAGTACAATCAGTGCTTCCTTGCAGCACTGAATTATCTCCAAAGTGGCAAGGTAAATTTTAACAAATTAACTAAATGTTGATATAGCAAGAGCTCAGAAAAAATAAAGATTCTACCCTTAGTATATTCACAGGTGTGAGTGATAAAGTGAAACTACAGCCAACCTGCCATCCTGGGAAGAGCTCGTCTATCATACTCATCTCCTTCCAACATTTCTTGTCCAGCAACAAATGCTCAGCAGCAAACTGACATGCAAACTAAAGGCGCCAAAATGATCAGCAAGGAGCTGAACTGCAGTGGACACCATTTCACAGGTTTGTGTGCAAGGATCCGGTGTGAATTCCTTCTTAGCTTCTTGGCTAGCTTGCTTTTTGTAATTTATACAGAAAGTTGTTTGTAATTTGTGTAGAAAGAGATAGTGAAGGGAGAGTACCTAGGCTCTAAGAGCATTTCATATGTCAGGATGAGCATGTCTCTGGAAGTAGACAAAGCTCTAACAGGGTGCTGTAAACACTGACATAAGCCTAAAAAAAAGCAGCAAAATAAATAACTTAGACAAATGAGTATCACCCCATTTTGCTTCTTTTTCTTGATGTTCTTGTATTCTAGATTTCCACCATTTCTGTGGCCATTCTTAAATCAAATAAAACACACAAACTTGAAAACTGCTTTGTTTGGTCCAAGTTAGTATAGTAATGGTGGTAAAAGCTGCAGTTCCTCCATGAAGAATATGTTTTAACCTCCAGGAAAAGTAATTCTGTGGTATGTCTGCAAAATCCCCTTAGTTTGTCATTTGTGTTTCTGACAAATAGGACTAAAGGGCTTTTTTCTTTTCTTTTTTCAAATTTTTTTTCTTAATATGTAATTTGAAGTAATTAAAGAACTGTGTTCTGTGCCACCTATTGTAAGGTGGGAAAACCAGAAAAAATCATTTTGCTTCATATACAAAATGAACTGCAGATGTGTCAAAAAATTTTAAGAACTATAAACAGTATTACAAAACTGAAACTTTTACTAGAAAACCCAAAAAGAAAGGTAAAATAAGATTAAAAAGAACATAGCAAGATTATAATTCTGCATATCACAAATGCTTCACTATATTGTTCTTATCACTACATTCCAGCAGCAGTGTTAAAATGGTTAGCTCATGTTTTACTAAGGGTTCAGTTTAGCACAGATTGGTCTACCATGTGCTCTAACTGAGCTAGTGCTAGACTATATCAGGGTCTAAACCAGCTAGTGCAAGGCAGGTTAAGTGCTGAAACTCTCATTGAAATGTTATTTCACCAAACAACATTGAATTTGCCCATGGGAAAATAAAGCAAACCAACACTAAACCTTCTAAGATTCAGAGTGCCCATCTGTCTATGTACTGGAATTGTAGACTCAGAAGTAAGTATTATGTTTGCTCTTCAGAATGGATGATCCCAAGAAACAGTTTACTAGAATGGGAATAAATAATGTAACTTTTTCATTCCAACTTTACAAACACTTTGTTAAGACTATATGACTGGATTAATTTACAATTTTAACCTCCTATTTTTGCACATTCAGATTTCTCCTGGCTACATCCATTTATTTTTTAAAGTACAAAATGTCAAAGAGGAGGCTTTAAAAATGACCAAAAATGCATGAAAAAAAAATGGAAAAAGGGCTTCAGTGGAAAAAAAAAGTAACATATAAGCAAGTCAGGAAGACAGCACTTCAAGGTAAGCAGAGCTGCTGAATCAATTATACTGCCAAGTTTAATTCTCATAGTTCATAATTTCCAAGAGATTAATTTAGCAGTCTTACCAATATTTTACAACAAAATGAATCAATGTTACATTTCCAAGTCTGATCTCAGGGAAAAATGCCTCCTGGGCACCCTGCAAGGCTGTACCCTATCATATTCATCCTCCAAAGATAACCACCTATGTTCAGGCTTCTCAGCTGTCCGAGAGACTAACACCTGGAATAACCAATGAATTCTCCTTTCCTTTTCCTCCTCATCCTTCTAATTTCTTCAAGAACTGCTCAGTTCATCTGACAGATATTTCTCTTATTCCTAGGGGAAAAAGTTCTGTTTTATTTTCATATTAATCTACCTGCCTCACTACAATCCAGGTAATTTGGTGCATTTGCTTCAAAGAAAGAAATTAAGCAAATTCACTAACTCAACACATTTTTCTGGGAAGGGCAACAAAGATGTGGAGGGAAAACCCTCTCCCTTTCACTATACTTTTTTGGAAGAAGGGTTTGCTGGAGACTGGGGAAGGCAATGGGTAGGTTTGGGGCAGGGGCTATAGCTGCATGAACACTTTTCAAACTCACTTGACCCTGAGCTCAGTGCTCAAGCCTTTCCTTCACAATAAATGACCATGTCTAGATTTGTAGAGGACAGTTGCAGTCTACTATCAGATTAAAGTTGTTTTGTAGCTACTAAATACAGCCACTTCACGTAAAGAAACTGTTGCAACTTGTGCAAGTCAACACATTAAAAAGAGTGTTTTTTCATGGGGAGAACTGTGGAAAAGTCTGGAGGATGATTCTTTTCAGATATGTTGCCACATAAAACATCTGAGATCTGTTTATCCAGTCATACTTGATTTTTTTTGAATCAACAATAAAAAAATAATTAGTTTCAAGCAATACAAATAAGTTTGTGAAGTACTATCCTTTTCTTAGATACTTCAACTATCGTCTACCTCTGAACATTAATGCTGAAACAAATTTAGGATCTCCTCAGTTTGTGATATAGACCATAGATACAGGATGTTCTGATTGCATCTGATTTTTGCAATGAATTATTGTCTTTACTTTTACTCATTGTTCTAAACAACCTCCTTCAGTCTCTGTTAATTATGTCCATTTTGGTATACATTATTTTGTAGAAGCAAGTACAGTGAAAAAGAGAAAGACAACAGGATGCTGTAACATTTCCTGCCTAAAAATTCTAAGTTTTTCAGAATAAAGTGTGTTCCTGGGATACTTTCTGACCAATTTCCCAATCAAAGAACTTTGGGCACTTCACCAAAACTAGTAAACCTTTAGAGGTCTTCTCTTCATTAATCTTTGTAAGTAATTCTGCTTTGACAGTTTAAGTACTTCTAGCTAATTAAAAAACCTCACTAAGAGAGGAAAGCATGAGGGTTTACAAAATTTCAGCAATTAAAGATTTCCAACGAATATCTTAGGAAGGTGGAAAAACTGAAGACTGTTGAATTTGAAGAAGTGAAGATACTAAATTAATTGTCAATAACAATGTTGTTGGACTATATTACCTCTAGGGTTTTTTTCTATCAAGAATAATAGAGCAAGTGGGTGAATTACTCGGCTTTTGGCTATGTACAATAGAAATAATAAGTCCTATTATTAGAGAGTGGTGGTAAAAGGTGTTAAATCCAGCTGGAGGCCAGTTGCAAGTGGTGTTCCCCAGGGCTCAGTGCTGGGTCCAGCCCTGTTCAATGTCTTCATCAATGACCTGGATGAAGGCATTGAGTGTACCCTTAGCAAGTTTGCAGATGACACTAAGCTGGGTGGAAGTATCGATCTGCTGGAAGGTAGGGAGGCTCTGCAAAGGGACCTGAACATGCTGCGGTGCTGGACTGAAACCAATGGCATGAGGTTTAATATGACCAAATGCCAGGTCCTGCACCTGGGGCACAACAACCCTATGCAATGATACAGACTAGGAGAAGTCTGTCTAGAAAGCTGCC
>WAAB01007440.1:273-11830 GCA_013389865.1 Piaya cayana | reverse complement strand
GATTCTGTGATTCTGTAAGAGTTTATTGTATTTAATATGTAGGGAAGAACAGCATTTTTAAAAATTACACTATTTCAGTGATTTAGTACAACATGCACACAGTACAACATGCCAAACAATCCTGTGGGCAGTATCTGTTGTTATGCAGATTCTTTACAGCATGGAGAAGACAGATTGTGACTTCTGCTCAGCTGTGAGGTGCTGTGCTGTGGTTTTCCAAGCAAAAGCAAGAAAAAAGAAAAGCATACTTCCTTATTGCCAGCATTTCACACCCCAAGTATAACAGTGAAAAGCTTTTCTCCTTTGAAGCTGAAACTCATCCAGCAAATATCAGAAGCCTCTGGCAGTATAAGATCCTGCAGAGAAACCACTTAAGCAGACCAAAAGAGAGTCCACATCAGAACACCTCCACTCCAAATTGTGTCCCGCGTTCCCTCACATTCTAACACAGAAAGCGCAATTGTCACCAGCATAACCATGACATCTTATGACACACAATCCACAAAACCCTAACATATAACTCACAAAAATTTTACAAGCAATTCTAGACAGAATATATTTTTTTTTTAGTAGATATCTTTTTTTTAATTCAGGGAGTATATGTCACACACTGAGAACAGAAGATTATGACAAAAGTTGCCACTTACATCTCATACCCAGCTCTCCTTATTCTCAGTCATGGGACATTTCACTCTTTACTTGCAAAAAACTGTTATGGACAAATACTAGAGGAAAAACTAGGCATCAAAAGCCAATCGCAGTTTGGCAGTTTAAAATGAGAAAGAAAATAAGAAGAACCCTAAATTTATTACTTTTACCTCTTGATTCTCAAGTCATTCTCATGATTTTCTAAAGTAGTATTATTTAACATTTGGAATTGGAAATGCAGCATACCTTACAAATATGTAACCATTAAGAAACCAATTCAAACTTACTGTGGGACTAGAATTTTGACTTGCCTGACACCTGCAAAGTTAAATGTCGTAGCCATCACAGTGTTCAACACCGCAGCATTATGTACCTGTCCTAGGCTAGGAAAGATGATTCCTTATGTCTAAATCCTATCCATGCAGACAAGAAAGCATTATTTAGAGTTCTACTTACTGTTTGTGACATATTTCAGTCATACTTAAAAAACATTACTAAAATAAAATAGTTATGTACACCTGTTTTCAACGCTGTGCCTAAATACTTCCTGCTACACTGAGTAATAGTTTGTGTGCCACCACTAAGATAAGTGGTACCAAGGGAAAAAAATTACAGTAGTAGTACTTTAAAGAAGCAGTGGAACTGTAAAAACATCACCTTGAACCAGGACAAAACTTATGAAAATACACAAACAAGCAGAGACCAACAGGCATTCTCAAAAAGTCTTTCTAATTCTAATTTTGTATTTTAAAATAAAGATTAATCTTTAATCCAAAAATTCTGGTTTTTTCATAGGTTAGTATTTCTTGAGTATAGATAGGTTTGGATTCAGATACATTCTCATCTCTTAGTTAATGCAAGTATTGGTTTGTAGCATGTGTTTCACATTATTACCTTTGTTCTACTTCTGCTGTGCCTTGTGGCTAAACAGGTTTTCTGAGAGCCAATGGCAACAGATGTGCTCAATCTGCAGACAGCAAAAGTGACTTCTACAACAATTATAAGCACACTGTTCACAAATTGCCCATGTCAGTGATAAGTCCAGTTTTCTATTACATCCACAAAAAGCACATTGTAACTTCTGATGGGGGGGGGGGGGGGGGGGGANGTTGGGGAGATAAAACTGATCACTCTGAATTCTCAGCTTCAATGCACTAAGTCCATCGTACACAGTGGAACTGACCTGTGTGAGCACTCCCTTTACATTTTGTAACACAAATCAAAATCAGAATCCTTGTCTTCAGAGCTTACAATTACCTCACACACGTAAACACATCCTGATATTCAAAGTTATTTCAGTTGCCAGGCAAAGCAGACAAACATTTTCAAGCCAAATTTACAATCTCCTCTGCAGCCTTAATACTGTTTTCTTAATGTCTATTTTGTGAGCTGAAAGAGGTCCTGTAGGAAAGCTGGTAATGAGATCCGTAAGTGTATAACTAAAAACTGTACCGTAACACACTTACAGAATAGAGGAGGATCAAACTTATAAAAATGCTGTAAAGCTTGGGCATCCCAGCACCCTGATAACTCACTTTGAAACCTAACTGCTAATTAGTGTTATTTTCCTGCGCTTTGATGTCTTTTCCTGACTTTGGACTTCCTCTTTTCTCCCAAACTGAAGGCAAATTTCACCACACAAAATGGTGCAAAAGTTATCATATAGAAAATAGTAACACAGCTTCCCTCTCCTGGCAGGTAGTAAATTTTGACTGTTAGCAGAAGCCTTATGCTAGAGTCCATTTCCCAACTGCATTGCCTTCCCTCTCCTCCATCACTACCCAGAAGGGGCTGGGCATTCTCACCAGAACAGTAAAGGTGATAAATTTTCTGGCTTTTAAAAAAAAAAAGAAATTAAATTCACAAGGATTTTTTTTTTCATAAGGAAAGGTGCTAGGTAACCCTAACCACGGGGTCACTGCCGACCCCCTCTGTAATCACAATTGTGCCCATAAATGAACACAGTCAAGAGAGGCAGCATCACAGCAATTAGCATCTTTCAAACCCAGAAAAATGCTTTATGTTTAAGCATACATCTACATTTAAAAGTTTGCTCAGCATGTTTTGTGCTGCTTCATGTGTCTTAAACATCTGTCTGAATTACCAGAACAAGAGGGGGGAAATGACACTTTCCTCTGCTTATGAACAGCAAAACCAGGGTGAAATGGAAGCTCTTGTCCTCATGCATTTTATTCTGCAGTTGCAGGGGGGAGGTTATTTCAACAGTAAATGCTAGCAAGAGCAAAATTCACAATAATTAGCAGAACCTCTCTACAGAAAGGCTATAACCTATATCATGACAAAAAGAAAGTACAGAATCTCACTTCAGAACTTGGGAGTTATTGCCAAGTAAAAGGTTTCTGGTTTAACTGCAGAATAACATGTTTTCTGACTTTTCAAAGCTTCTAAACTTTTCTGCTGGCTTTGGAGGCTAAGTAACCTAAAACTGGCACAAACAAGCCTCAGTTGTCAAACTGATCTGACAATCTATTTTTTACATTTTGTGATTTTGATGGAAAAGCCGTTTGTTTTTCTCTTCCTCCTTAATAGTCTTGTGTGAGCTGCAGTCTTCAAAATTTAACTTGTAATCTCTCTCATTTTGAAGTTTTCCAGTTCAGTTCTGACTACCCACTGTCTGTATCTCTGTTAAATCTTTCCTACTGTTTATAATGGAAAATAAATTCAGTTGGTATAATTTTAGCTGGCTCTCCAGCCATTCTTAAATGGAAGAAAATATACACTCAGCTACTAAAACTGTTAAAAAAATACACCAAGCCCAGACCATTATGAAAAAAAGAGTATTTTTCCATTACAAAGATGGCACATATATAAAGCAAGTCACTGTGATATATGTTTTATGGACATGAAGATGAAAAACGGTCAAAACTCTGCCATAAATTAAACAAATTGATTCCCATCTTTACCCCTTTACCAAAATAATTTACTAAGGCTTAAGAAGCAAGCAGACTCAGGGCTGGGATGTTGTACAGCCCATATATTAACTAAGCTGGCAATAAATCTTCCCCTACTCTCCATACTACTTTCTTAAATAGCTCACTATAAAGCCCCAACCTAATTAAAAACAGCTTTCTCAGCAACAATGGCCTTGATTTCACTTATTTACACATTAACTGCAGCCTCCGTTTGGTCAATCCAGTCTATTCCCTGTACCATGCATGGCCTTTTATCTGCCCTGGACAGCACTTTCTCCAGCAGATGAAGCAGATGCCGATTGATTTGCTGTCGAGCATGGTAAATTAATAGCAACAAATTGCTGAGAGCCCCATCTCGCTGCTCCACCATGCTTCGGCAGTTTTGCTTTATTTGCTCCATGATGGGCAGCAGTCAGGCCTCTTCAAGTCAATTTCTTCTTAACAGCCCGCAATACTTTTCAGTGGTGAAAATAGAGCTATTCCTTCTAAGTCAGAAATCAATATCCTATTGCCCTTAGAAAATGCTAAACAAGCAGTATTGGCAATCCACTTGGTACTAGCGGGTATCAGATATAATGCAAATCCATACTGCTTCTCTCCTCATAGTTATTACAGTTTGCTAAAAGGTTCCTAATGCCATTTATCATCATTTACCATTGACTACTGCAGCTATGATTATGACATCCTATCAGACAGCAGTCCTTTTATTTCTATCCAGTTAATATTTTAGCAGCACTCGAGTGGTTGTTGCCCAAGTCTTGTAATAAAATTTACATGCATTGGACTGATTTGTTTTTTCCACTGTGATCTTAAAAAGTAAATTCATTTATTTTTAATACCCAGCTTCTTAGAAAGATGCGGGGGTTTTTTACCAAAAAAAATCTGAAATCCAATTTGTAGCATGGGAATTAGTTCAAAGACAGAAGTCTAACTAAAAAATTCAGAATTTATACGTTGCCACCTCCAAAAAAAATGTAACCGAAGTAAAAAGTCAATGCTGTATCCTATTTATGCTTTCCATTAGTCCCATTCACAAATATCTGTTGTCTGTAGCCAAATAGAGACCCTTATTTTAAATGATAATTACAATTCTGAATTAAAACCTTCAGCAAGCCCATTTGATTACAGCAATTTAAATAAGCTATTAACATTAAAACAGCCTAATTTCAGAAATTAAACCAAATGACCACCACCATCAAGCAGCAACAGCATATTAGAAACATAGAGCAGCACATCAACTACTCACTCATCCACTAAGATTCTGAAAAACAAGTGTTAAAAAAAACAACTTAGTAGTAAGTAGTCACCTTCAGACCACAATCAAATGTTCATGTTTCTGTTAATACTGAAATTTAAAGCTATACATAAGTATCTGTTGACACTGCAACCCAAAACCCCTCAAATCAATGCTTTTCTTTTTTTTCAGAATGCATCTACTTTGAAGCTCAACTTAACAGAATATCAAAGGTTAGCTTACTATTTCAGGCTATAACACCACATGTCAAAACATACCCTAGACTCGTCTTTAAAAAAAAAAAAAAAGACTAATTCTACCAGTCTAATGCTATTTACTCAGTTACCAAAATTTAAATTAATTATGTTCTCAAACACAATTGTTAAAAATTGGCAACATTATGCAGGCTTAATTAAGATTAAATCCAATTTACTAAATGTACTTTAATTGGTACTAATTACATTAGCTTTCCTTTCAGAATGACAAATTCCCCACAGGTTTCACTTTAATAGTCTTCTATCAAAATCAACATAGGAAGACCGATGATGAGCATCACAGAGAGTGTGAAGGGGCAGGGATGAAGACGGTGGTGAGGGCATGGGGGTGGTGAAGAGATGCTCTTCCACTATTTCTCCTCGACTGCCCCTCCCCAACACACAGGCACGTTCACGACCACTGCTCTCTACGCATTTATCCTTTCATCAATTTGCTAAGTCACAGAGTCATGACTCCATCACAGCCATCATTTTCAGTTCCAGTGAAAAAAATCTCTAAAAATAAATACGCTGTGGCTGGGAGCAGCCAAGAAGAACAGAAGCTTTAACTGAAAAAATACACAAAGGTTTCAAATATCAGGGCCACCAATTACTAAGGTACTTCCAAGGACTCCAGGGAGTCCTGCTTTTGAACCCTTCCAGACGTAAATCTAATAAGAGAATAAGCCTAACCTGATCTTGAGAACTAGGTTCAATTATGCCGGAGGGCAATTTCACTGCATTATTGCCTGCTTTCCATTACAAGGGCATCCACTGAGTACATCTGGAAAAGAACCTGAGAGGAACCAAGGCTGTTTGCCCAGAAAAACAAATAAAGACAAATATGCCTCTGTGCTAAAGTGAAAAAAAAAAATAAAGTATAAGAAGTAGGTGGTTTGCAGGGCTGTCTGTATTTCATAATGTGATAAACTGCCCTCAGGATTTTTTGTATGATTTAATTTAGAAAGGTGGGCAGTGGGAGGAAGGGTGAACCACTCAATTTCAATGAAGTAACACTCAGAGATGGGAGTGGAAGAGAAGGGAATTCAAGGTGGAAGACTAAAAAACTCCACACATAACAAATGAAGCAATTAATGCTATCTATATAGTACACCAAATTGGACCCTAATGCTGTGATCATAAAGCAAGATAAGAAATATTTTGCAGCTGTTGAAGCAAGAGGAGATAGGAGAAAAAAAAACTAACCACATTATGGAAATAGAAAAGGAGTCATGAAAGACATGAAATTTACACCATATTTAAGAATGGTAGCAAACAAGTTTCGTAGCCACAGCTAACTCAAATCAACATCTGACAAAGTACTTACGTGCTTTTTATTAGGTTATGATATTTAAACAGATCAAACAGTAACAGAAAAAGGGTGTTGAACTGAAACACAGCCCCTTGTAAATACTTAGCAGCAACTATTTAATTTCTCCAGAATACCACTGAGAACTCCATCACTGTAACTTAATACAATTTCTGAGGTAAAGCGTTTAGAAATTAAAAGGGTTGTTGCTGTGTTTTTTTTCTTCTCATGCTTAAAAGTTTAATTACACAATGCACTTGTGCAAGCCGATTTTGTTCCTCTGAATTCTGTGCAATTAATGTAAGTCTACATATAACTAATTGCTGTAAAAATACAGAAATATAAAGAAGTTTGACTGCAGTGCCCGCTTTTCAGCACCTGTAAGAACTTCCTATACAGGTGTCCTATAAATACTCTGTTCTTTATGAATTGTTTCGGTAACTACTAATTTACTGTTTGGTTGAAAGTTTTGATTTGTTCTTTATTTTTTTTCAAATGATACATGAAACGATCTGCCTATTCATTTAAGAAAAAGATCCAACACCTCTGAGAGCCAGTGACCAGTCTTTCCACCAGCACCCACAACCCAAATCAGATTTACAGTTGTCACGTATGTACAATCTGATCAGTAGCCATCACAACATCACAAACAAAGCTAGGTACCTGTGACAACGATGTCTGAATTCAACAGGTCTAATGTATTTGTCTATAAAGTAACATATATGTACAAGGCCCTGTAAGTTTGGACATGTGTAAGTTCTTTCAGATAGGAAATCCCACCATCTTTGTATTTGTATGGCAACCAGCACAAATGGCCCTCATCAGTACTGTGGCATTGGGATGCTAATGGAACACAAAATATAAAAAGTAATATGGAAAAACATTTGAATTGTACGGCTGCTCACAGCAAGATAAAGAAATCCTATTTCTACCACCCAGAGAAGTTCCAAATCCCTAACTTTG
This sequence comes from Piaya cayana, assembly GCA_013389865.1. NCBI lineage: Eukaryota > Metazoa > Chordata > Aves > Cuculiformes > Coccyzidae > Piaya > Piaya cayana. The sequence goes on along the minus strand of WAAB01007440.1, from coordinate 4,489 downwards.
AACAGAAATGCAAACAAACCAATTTTCCTATTGTGTTTGTTCTCTCATCCAAGCATTTCTTTATTTCTGCAATTTACACTCCCCAGCAACACTGGTGAATTGTCCAACCATTTGTTAAAATGAGTTGTTAGTAATAAACTCTACCACATAAAAGTTCATTTATTGGAAAAGAGGTCAGATGTTTAATTCATTCTACTCTGAAGAAAGTTAAAAACACACATTACCGCATGTTAAAAACACATATTAGCAAATAAGAAACTCTGATTTACACTTCCACAGTCCATCTGACTAATCTCTCTCTAATCTTGGCCTAAGTGTCAGACTTCAGGGCACAAAACCAAGCATGCCAACATCCCTGCAGAAAGCTCCTTTACTCTTTAGTGTTTGAGATGCATCAGATCCACTGGATTTGGACAAAGGTCCAAGTAAGCAGCCTGAAGGAAATAAGAACATGGCTGTGCATCAACTGCTTTTGTAGCTTCAGCTTAAATTATTCCAGGTTAACTGGAAGAGAATACTCTTCTTCACAATCAAATACAAATTATTTGATACCTAATGGCCATTTGTGATGTAACTATCATCCAAAAAAAGTAAACATCGAAGGTTTGAAGTCAGACAGATCTGAAGGTACAATCTGTCTCCACCTGCATACACCTTCCCTGTGTGGTACAAGACCACCTGCATGTGCACAGCGTGCATTTGGAAAGTCAACTGAATAAAGCACAACTGGTAGCCAAGACTGTAACCTATGCAGAACCCACATACCATGCACAAGATGGAAGTTTCAGGGCCAGGTTAAGTACAGAAAAATTTCCAACGAGCTTAAGTGTGCAATTAAAGCAAGGCACACGCAACACCCATCTGTTTTAAGACTGATGGAAGAAATTACACAGAGCATTCTCACATGAAACAAAATATCTACCTACCTGTTTGTGCATCTCTATATTCAGTCCATAGGACATCTCATAATACTAGAAAGAAGAAAATGACTCTATTACACCTTGCGATTGTGAAAAATATTATGAAATTCACTAAGTCAAACATCATCTGTACAAAGACATACAGACCCAAAATGCCTTNTCAAGATTTTATTCCCTACCACACACAAAAGATGTCATGATAAACATCGGAAGTGCTTGAAACCAGACACACGTGTAAATCAGCAATGTCTGACCACTCATTCAACATTTCTAATTAAATCCATTTAAAAAGCTACAATCAACTTGCAGGAATGTAAAAAAAAAGTAAGGGCACAGAAATTCACAGCCAAAGAGGATGCTGAGACAGAGATCAATGTAAGCATGGTCTGTTGTGCACAGATATTGTGAGGAATGCAGTCCAGTGCGTAATGTTAGCACCAAACAACCTCAGGAACTTAGGTGTATTAGACATGAAAATGACAACTGCAAGCTTTAATGTTTGCTTGTGTTCTTAGGAATTTTTCAAGGTTATTTACTCTATTTGTAAAGACAACAGCACTATTTGTCATGTACATATAGAAAATAGCTAATCCTTCATAGATGTACTAGAGCAGAGAGCAAGAGCTCCTCTGAAGTTACCATGATCCATCTCACAACTACGTATTTAGAGATGTCTTCCTGTGCATTTCTTAGTTAACACAACACGATCACAACCATTGAGGGAATCACTTTCAAAGCTGAGATCCCTGATATTCTAAATGTAGTGGAACAATGAACCAGCTGCCTAGGTGGAACAGTTCTTCTAAGAAGCAGCCTTGGGGGTTGTATGTGCACATATACAATTTTGGCTTACACTCATCACAGAATAAAATAACATCCCAAACCATTTTACAGAGATGTGATAACTCAGAAAAGTTAGCACAAATGAAAACATTATCCCCAGGTACACTGCTAAAGTTGTACACAGCTTCAAAGGGCTGAAAAGTAATCTGATAGCAAGGGAGAAGAAATAGCCCAATTGCTTAAATGGTTAAAAAGTAGGTTTCACCACAGAAACTAACTGCTGCAAACAAGCTGTAAACCCCTCAAACTAAGGATTTATAACGGAAATACTGATGCAACCCCAACAACCACAGCACTACTATAATCTTTCTGTTAACCTTCAACAATCCAAACATATTTCTGTCTCAGTATACCAAGCTAATAGACATTTTGAATGTTATGCAGCTTTCTTACCATGACATAATGTCGCTGCATCTCTGTCTTCTCACTGGCCAGTTTTTCACATTCTAGCTTTAAACTGTTTAAGACATAAAAAGGAAAAAGCGTGGATACTTCGTATCACAAAACTGACTTCTTGTAAGCACAGGTTACTCCACTTTCAAGCACACAAATAAGACGTGTGTTCCAGCTCTTGTTTGGGAGTTCAGGGTGGGGTTTGTAGTTTTCCTTTTTAAAAACACATTGAGCAACATCCTCATCTCCTAAACAAACTGTATAAAGTAGAGAATATTTTTCTTACTAAAAAAAAAAAGCCCAGCACTGGTTCACAGAAGCAGGAAGCAGGGATTCATGCCTTTAACACTTAAGCTCGAGAAGCCACTTACAAATCCATAAATTGGATTTCAAAGATTTTATTTAAATGAGCATTAGAAACACCTCTTGCTCTCATTCAACCCACAGAGGAAGGCAAACGTATCATCACTTCAAGGAGTAGTAAGTTGCTGCAGGTTTTTTTGGGTTGGGGTTTTTTCTGTTACAGAATTGCAAGGAAAATGTTGCAGGTAATTTAAGGAATACCGTGGTAAACACGAACACCTCCGCTATTTTGTTTGTTTCCACACGCTAGCTAAGCAATTCTGCCAGAAGTTACTTGTCACTTTGAGAACACAGAGCTCTTCCACCTAAGGATAATGAAATAGCCTGCTTCCTCACTTCGAGGTTATCAGCACTTTACATGTCAATGAAAGGCCCGAGGGGGCCGAGTCAAGACAAGATGCGTACCCTGAGCGGCGTTTTGAAGAAAAGCAGAGGACAAGCTCAGCCAGCCACAGATTTTTCCAACTCTCCCTATCCCAAAGAAGCAACAAAAAAACAAACAAAAAAAAAAACCAAAAACCCAACTACCCCAAATTGAAGCAAGAGGAAAACAGGGGAATCGCTTGCAGTTCGGGCCCGAGGGCAGCGCCCGGCCGGGGCGGCTCAGCCACGCGCCCCCGCCTCGTTCCCTGGCCAGCAGCGCACAGAGCCTGGCCCGCGCGTTCCGTGCAAAGTAGGCAGCGTTACCTGTGGTACTGTGCCTGCAAAAACTGAAACTCCTCCTTAATCCGATCGCAGGACTCAGAAATGGTGAATTTAAAGGGCTGCGCTGGCTGGTGAGGAGCCTGTAAGCAAGCAACAGAGTCTTTTAATCGACCCCTCTCACACCGACCGCCGCCCCGCGCCGCAGCCCTCGCACCAGAGCTCCGCCGGGGCTCAGCCTGCCGGGGCCCCGGGATGCCGCCCCGACGGTCCGAAGCTGCCGCGGGAGAAGGAGCCGCCCGTCCGGACCCCGCGCCGCAGCCGCCGAGCACTGGGTGGGGGCAACTCGGCGCGGCTGACCCCGGCCCGGGGCGGCAACGACGGCGCGGCGGACAATAAGAAAATGGCTACAACTCCGCGCCGCCTGCGCCGAAGCGCTGCCCGCGGGGCCGCCGCAGCCGCCACTCACCGGGTGCCGGGACTGCGGGTACATCTTGCTCAGGTCGCGGATCATCCACGCCGCTTCAGGGGGCGCCGGCGGCCGTAACGGCGCCGATCAGAGCTGCGGGCGAGGCGGCGACGGGCAGGGATGCGCCGGCCCCGCCGTCCCGGGGCTCGCGGGGCACCGCCGGCAGCAGCGAGGCGCGGCGGCGGCGTCCGCGACGCGCGGGAGCCGCTGCCACATCCCCCGGGGGCGGTCAGCGGGCGGCGCCCACCGACTCTCCCGAGCGCCGCCGCTCCGCGGTCTCGGGCGGGTTGCAAGCCCCGTGCGCCGGCGGCTGAGGAGGACAAGAAGGGCGGGGAAAGCCCCTCCGCCGGTCGGCGCTCCTACGGAGATCCCCGACGGCAGTTTTCTCGCCTTCCGCAAAGTTTTGCCGCTGCCGGCAGCTCTCCGGACGCCGTGGGGCGGGAGCCTGCCCGCTCGGTACGGCGCCCTCGGAGTGGCGGCCAGACCCCGCTCCTACCGCCTGGACCGCATCGCCCCCGCCCGTGCTGCTCGGCCGCGCTGCTTTCGGCTTCTGCTATTTGGGGGGTTGTTTGGGGTTTTTTTTTTT
>WAAB01007439.1:0-11019 GCA_013389865.1 Piaya cayana | reverse complement strand
CCTCCTCATCCTATCCCTCCGCTTGCAGATAAGCAGCACTTCCCCACCTTTCTGGTAGGTCCCCTTTAAAAGGCTGCTTTAACATCTCCCTGGAGTCTTCTCTCCTCTAGGCTGAATAATCCCAACTCTCTCAACCTGTCCTCATACAGCAGGTGCTCCAGCCCTCAGACCATCTTTGTGGTCTTCTTCTGGACTCACTCTAACCGATCCACATCCTTCCTGTGCTCAAAACTTCAGAACTGAATGTAAGACTCCAGGTGATTTCTCAGGAGAGAAAAGTAGAGGAGCAGAATCCCCTCCTTCTGACCTACTGGCCATGCTTAGAATCACAGAATCACTAGGTTGGAAAGGACCCACCGGATCATTGAGTCCAACCATTCCCACCAATCACTAAACCATGCCCCTCAGCACCTCATCCACCCACTTCTTTTGATGCAGCCAAGAATACAGTTGGAACTCTGGGCTGGAAGCACACATCACCAGCTCATGTTGAGCTTCTCATCCACCAGCATCCCTAAGTCCTTCTCTTCAGGGCTATGGCATGGCCATACAAACCTTAACAAGGTCAGGTGAAGTGATCTCTTTGGAATACAGCTGAAGTTGCAAAGCTGCAGAGACTTTTCCTACCAAACCTGTTGAGGATGAACAAGCATCGCTGAGTTAGTAAACCCACAGAACCAACATCTCTTCCTGGTTTTGACACGATTATGAGCACAACCATGAAATAATGTATACTGAATTTTAACTCAACTGTCTTCACTCTCATAACCTCTGTTCCCACTATGCACAGGAAACAAGAACAAACTCAACAATATCTCTTGGTTTCAGCTAGGCACATTTACAATTTCAGATACAGCAAGATACAGCTTGACCTCAGGTTAACTTGAAATGAGTCTCCCACCATACCAACATCTTTTTTTTTTCATAATGCCCAAAAAGGAAACAAACTTAATGAGCTTCTAATACTTCATCTTTTCCTGACAATACTCAGTGAAAGATAAATCAATGCAATGCAATCATCAGAGCCTATTAAATGACCTGCAAATAGAAAATAGAGCTTGAGGATACTGAATGACGCAGAAAAAGAATATCTCCCACAATACTGGGGTTTTTTTTCCTCCATTCCATAAAGAACTTTTTGTGGATGAAGAAAGCTCAGAAATCTTCATATTCAAGAAGGGACTCGCTGATAATTTTTACATAGCCTAAATGTGCAGTGAACACAACATGCAAGTAAACACAACATGTTTGAAAATGGACTGGGTTTTGTTTTGGCAGAGGAATAAGTTGCTTAACATTCACTCTTAAGGGAGATGGGGCAACGGGGAAAAGGGATTGCAAGCAAGCTGTGATTTCAAACAGCTCTGATTTAGCTGCAAAGTCATTGCATTAATACAAACCCTGTGTTTTGAAGCATAAGTGCCAATCTTTGTGTCTATCAGAGTGCACCAGGCAAAACACATTTGTTCCTCTATTCAGGTGTTTGACACAGGTCTGCAAAATTAAATTAGAAAAATACAGTCAAGGCTGAATTCAGTATCCTTTCTCTGACAGCAGGCAGTGAGGAAATGATAGAAGAAACAAGACAAGGCTAGAGCTGTTTTTCCCATGGCTGTATCCTACCAGTTTGGAGAGGTCAAGAGATTAGGACTATCCAAACCACCAGATTTATGTTTCAGGAGTTGCTGTAATTCCTTTTTAATCCAATTTATGAAGTTGCTTTCCATGGCATTCAGCCACTCAATTACGTATCTGAAACAGTGCAGATTTTCTTCCTGTATTTTCTGGGGAAAGTCTCCACTCTAAGCCCTTTAGCTGCATTTTGCCTTCAGTCTTTAAAGCAATTTTGCAGTGATCTTACCCTTTGACTCATGTTCTTGGCCTCCATCTATTTTTTGTAAACAGAAAGCCATTTATTTCCCTTATTCTAAGACTTTTGTCTGACAAAACTTTGCTGTCCACATTGCTGCCAAAAGGAGTAGTTCTCCCTGCTTCTTGTGCCACCAGCAGGACAATGCAGGGAGCCAGATCAACAAGGTGCTCTAGCTGAAAGCTAATGAATAAACTCATCACATGGACTGATGAAAGTGCAAGACAGTATAATGGAATCACAGAATGGTTTGGGTTGGAAGGGACCTCATACATCATCCAGTTTCACGCCCCTTGCCATGATCAAGGATGCCTCCCACTGGATCAGGTTGCTCAAAGCATCATCCAAACTGGTCTTGAACACCTCCAGGAATGAAGCAACCATGATTTCTCTGGGCAACCTGGGCCAGTGCCTCACCACCCTCACAGTGAAGTATTTCTTCCTAATGTCTAATATAAATCTCCCCTCTTTCAGCTTAAAACTGCTTCCCCTCATCCTACCCCTGTATTCCCTGAGAATGAGCCCCTCCCCAGCTTTCCCATGGCCCCTTTGAGTACTGGAGTCTGCTCTAAGGTCTCCCTGGGGTCTTCTATTCTCTAGGTTAAACAGGCCAAACTCTCTCAGCCTGTCCTCATATGGGAGGTGCTCCAGTGCTCAGATTATCTTCGTGGCCTCCTCTGGACTCACTCTAACCACTCCATTGTCTTTTCTGTGCTGAAGACTCCAGAACTGAGAAGAGAGAAGAGGAGCAGAATCCCCTCCTTGTAATCTAAATCTCCCCACTTTCAGCTTAAACCCACCCCCTATCATCCTTTCACTGCAATCCTGATAAGTCATAGTGGTAACACTTTAAGAAGAGGAAAGAAGGTGGGATCATTTTGTTCTTCAGTGAGAAGCACATTCTTGCATGAGGAGACTACACACTGAAACCATCTCCCTGCCTCAAATACCTCTTTTCCATCATGACTTTTGCAGCAAGTCCAAAAATTCATGGACCCCCAAGACTTTTCCTTCCAAAGCCACAAAACCACAAGCTGTTTTCAGCCTGAAGGTCAGTGTTCTCTAAATAGGATAGTTTTAATTAGCAGCCGGAAGAGCCTTGTACCAAAAATTACTGTGTGAAGCTATTGCTGCACGTGCAGCCCTAGCAGTCTGATTTGATGCTTTATCCCCCAGCAACATCCCATCATTCATTTCCCTCTCAGTGCTAAAGAACGTGGTTGATGAGTGACTTTAGAGCTCCGATAGCCTTTTCCAGTTGCAACCTATTCCTGCCTCAGCTGTCAGTCACTGCTGAAATCGGGGTGGTATTCACTGTTAAGCCAAAGCTGCAATTTCTTCCCTTTGTATGGAAGGGCACCTTGCCACCAGTTTTATTTCTATTTTAGACAATGCCTTCTTTCTGAGCACCTCAGCAGGAATCATCAGGAGGCACTGCCTTGCACAAAAGAAGAACGTGGCCAGTCATTTTTTCCAGGAACCACAGAAGCCCAGATACCACCAGTGAACAGCCTCTGGGTGGAGAAGTGGCTTCCAGCTCCAGCAGAGCTCTGCGCTCGCTGGCTGTGTCTACGGTTGTAAGTCAAATATGCAGGGACCATGCTCAGAGAACAACTGGCAGCAAAGACTCTGTGTGAATGTTCCTAAGCTCTGTTACCCCTTCAAAAAGGGATTTCTGCTTCCAAACTGCCTTTCGAAAACTGTTTCTGGCCCATGCACAACTTGGAGAGTAGAATCATAGACTGGTTTGGGTCAGAAGGGACATTAAAAACTGTTCAGTTCCACCCCCTTTGCCATGGGCAGGGACATCTCCCACTGGATCAGGTAGCTCAAAGCATCATCCAACCTGGCCTGGAACACCTCTAGGGATGAGGCAGCCACGACTTCTCTGGGCAACATCTTCCAGTGCCTCACCACCCTCACAGCAAACATTTTCTTCCTAATATCTAACCTAAATCTAGAGTCTTTCAGCTTAAAACCATTAAATAGCATGGGCTAGGAGCTGTTCCCAATGCACATTTGTATGTGTATTTGTATATAGGCAAGATACCCCAACCAGACAGGAGAGAATCTAGTTGTAAGACTCATGTTAAGATGTTGCAGGTGCCTTCAGGACCCTTGGGACATTTTCTATACCAGCTAATAGCGACTCAGAGCCAGAAAGCATGTCTGCTTTCCTGAGAGGGAGGAAGGACTGACAGGCTGGAGTTAATTACAACATTTCATCCTGTGTTGCTGAGGTAAAGTACAGAAGGCTCTTCTTGTAGTCCAGGAGTACAAGAAATAGAGCTGCTGCACCAAAGGACAACAATTTTCTTTCTGTCCATGCTGTACCTTTATCTCACAGTGTTTTAAGAGACTGTCACATGCAGCAGATGGATAGGTCAATACTGAGTGTGGGCAGCAGGACCAGGGAAGTCAACCTCCTCCTGTACTCAGCATTTGTGAGGACACACTTTGAATGCTTTGGTCCATTTCTAGGTCCCTCATGACAAGAAGAATGTTGAGGCACTGGAATATGTGCGGAGAAGAGCAATAGTGCTGGGGAAGGGCTTGGAGTACAGGATTATTTCAATGTTTAACTGTTCTCATATCTTAGGACAGGATAAATATGCTTGAGAAGCACCTTCTCTCTGCACTGACTTTCAAGAACGTTTCTGCAGATAGATCTGGATAAACAACTGCTTGGACAGTCTTACTTATGAACCTCTTGCCCTGGGTACTTCCCCCGTCCTACCAACAGCATAATCAAGAAACACGAAAAGAGATAAAAATAGCTACATGAGAAAGCTCCTGGGATGACCATGGGCATGGATGCCCTGTTTGGTCAGGGGTGATTAACACTATGAATACATTATCTTTGAGTGCCTACTAACGAATGCCCTGTTCTTTCCATACCAAGGGGCATGCTTAGAATCTTTGGATACACTGTCCCAGCCAAAAACCTGGTTAATAACCCCGGAGCAAAACATCACGCACAGAACCAGGAGACAAGGACACAGGAGAAAAACAAAAGGTGTGCCAACATATCATGCTTAGTCCAGCAAAATGAGCGTTGGGTGGTAATATTAATACATGAGAGAACTCCCACCAGGAAAGAAGTTATTCATTTATGTTGAAAGTCACTGTTGGCACAGGAAGAGAGGTTAAAGATTGACCCGGCACAAAGTTAGGTTGGAAATTCAAAGGCAGTTTTGAGTGACTGGAGAAGTTTGGTTCCAGTCTAGGTGATACTGAGTCACAAAATGACCGACAAACAACTTGCTGCATCTTAAATAGGGTCTTGAGAGCATTTGGATGACATATGGGAGAGATAGAGATGATATTCTGTTTGGATAAGACTTTTGAAGATATATAAATCAAAAATAACACCCATATTATTTGAATTTGGTTAAACAAACCTTGTATTCTGTCATCAGCCACAGTAGATTTTGGTCAGTCTCTGCCATCTGCTTCACAACTTATTTTAACAACAGGACTGAAGAACAGCACATATTTATCCATCTTTAAGCACACTTTTGCTCCCTGCAGAGAAAAGTACAGAAGGAGCTCAGCCTCGAGCTCAGCAGACCCAGATGTAAATACCTGCCATGCCTGTGGGTCTCTTTGTGTCCTTGACTGAGTCCCTTTTGTCTTCGATCAACCTTACCTACCTGTACAGACACAGGTAGAAATTTTTCCAGAAGTTTCAGAATCAAAACACGGGTCAAAACTTTCTGAAGTCTTTGAAACTTTCAAAGTATCTTTGAAATAACAAGGCTCAGTCCTCAATTGTAGGGGAACTCGACGCATCTTNATGTTCAAGGTCAGGCCTCATGAGGCTTTGAGAAACCTGATCCCATGGTAGGTGTCCCTGCCCATGACAGGGGGTTGGAAGTGGATGGGCTTTGAGGTCCCTTCCAACTCAAACCTTTCTGTGATTCAATGATTATATGATTCTAGGAAAGACCTTGTCATGCTGATTGTTTGCTATATTGGCACATGCAATGGGTGAATATAATCCTGGAATGAGTGTGAGGTTTGTGTATAATAACGTAATCACATTATAAATAGGAATTAGCGACAATTAGGTAGTTCTGAGAGTTTCAGAATCATTGTAACAGCATAAAAAAATTGCCTGTTTCTTGATAAGGCTGTTAAAACTCTCAATAGTGTTAACAACAACAATACGTGTATTTTTTCTAACCACTGCTCTTTTTTTTGATAACCCTTTACTAAGCTCTGCCCACAGCAAAAGTGCAATAGGATACCAGGATGAGCAAAAGGAATCCAATGGTGCCTGGATGGAGTGAAAGTTAAGCTCAGGCTTTGCAGGGTGGCTCATTAAAACCACTCAGCAAACTCAGACAGAGCCTTTTTTTTTCTTTTTGCACACGCTGTTTCCACAGTTTTTAGAAAGACTAGGAGACACTTGTGAATTGAGCTTTGCTTCATAATCTGTTTCTACAGCTTGTTTTTCAAATCAGCCTACAATTAATGCAATCAGGAGGCGTTGCTTAGAAGATTTGAAATAACAGAAGCCCTCCAGATGGACTTTGACTCAGTTGTGAACATGACAGGGGAAGCTTCCCTTCTGCGGTGCTAAAATGATGAGATAAACATTTTCTTCTTAGCCTTTCTGGATTTATTGCCTCCAGGGTGTTGGCATGTATTTTAGAGTAAATTTCCAAAAGCAGGGTTATGTGACAGCAGTTCCAATGGTTTGGGGTTTGTTGGGAGTGCTGATGCTAATTAAAAGGATAAAGGAAGACAGTCAGCCTTCCCAAACGTGGCAAGACATTTTATTATCACAGTTGGTCAGAGTGTGTTCTTTATGAGCCCACAACGTAGCTTGACATTGTGCAACACGTATCTGCCAGCAGAGTAACAGCTTCTTGCAATTAACAGATCACAGTTCAGCTCCACCAGTTGACCTCGATGTTTCAGGTCAAAGAGTCTGAGATTACCTTCTATAGTAGCCTGAATTTTGCATCAAACAAGAGAAAAACTGAGGGAGTTTATCTTGATGTCTGCAAATGCCAAAACACTTGCCACCCTGACACATCCTTGAGAAAGAGGTTTGAAGCAAGTTTAGAACCTGTAGAGACTAAGCAGGGAGCAACATGTCCTTAAGTAACACAGAAAGCAGAGTTAATGGGAAACATGGAGCAAGGAGATGGTGAGTGAGGCCAAACTGACCTTGTGTCCTCAGTCCCAACCAGCTCTATCCCACCCTCCAAGTGCTTGAGGTGAAAGATTCTTCCTCCTCTGATTTGCAGCTATTGCATTTACCCATAAATTAGTTCACACACAGAATTCTTCATCCCTGTGTAGTGATAGGACAAAAGGTAATGGGTTTAAGCTGAAAGAGGAGAGATTTAGATTCGGTATTAGAAAGAAACGTTTTACTGTGANAGACAACCTGGATCTGAGCCATGTGCCACTGGCTCGTTTCTCCTGTGGGCTGTTGGGATCCTTCAGCCATCGCTAAATCTCCTGCCTCAGGATGCAGGTGGCTAAGGCTGAGCTCTTTGCAAATGACAACAAAATAGAAAAGCACTCTTTTTTTAAAAAGCTTTTAAAGAGAGATTTTCTCCACTCCCCTTCAATGGAATTCCACTAAATCTTTTGTTTTCTCTCCCTTGCCTGAGTAGGAGCACAGAGGAAAGTATTTCAGTTCTGCATGATTAATTTCTGTTTAAAGAGAAAAATATATCCCTGGGGCATTGGTCTGTACCGTAGTCATGGTAGGAGTGTGCCGACTGTTAACTGCTTCTTGCCTTTGGGACCCTCAGCTAATAACAGGCCATCCATTCATTCATTTCTGATAAGACATCTCTGTTCTTTTTTTTTCATCCTCCTCAGCAGGGAAGGGGACGCCGTGGGCCATAAAGTTCCTAGCATTTCACAAGCCCCTTGGGATTTGAAAACTGCTTGTCATAATATTGTAACAGCTTTGCAGCCATGGCAGGATTGACGGTAGTCACAATACTTCAGATGCTGGCCAGATAAGACACATGTGCTTCACCATATCGGTCAATAAACTTCTTGGAATATCAGCTGAAATTACAACCTGCAGGTATGGCTCTTTGCCTCAGGGCTAAGACATGTTATGACAGACAGAAAGGGGAATAGTTTGTGGCAGGAGCAGAAAAAAATCTTACCAGTATTGGAGGAAAGACAAACTTAAGGGAACCTTGCAGGCTACACACGGCAGTGTGCAGATTATTTTGTAAGCTTGTGATGTGATTCTCAGAACATCGAGGTGTGATTCTCTGTGAGTGCAGCAGTCATGTCTTTAAACATTTTGAACAATTCTGTCCTCATTGCAAGCAAATATGACATTTCATTTCAGACACAAGACCGCTGGGATCTGATCAGTATGTATGACCCACTGAGTTAATAGCCCAGGTATTCGACGTGGCTTAGGACTCATGGACACACAAACTATCACAGACTAATAATCATAAAATGTTTTGCATTGAAAAGGACCTCAAAGCCCACTCAGTTCCAACCCCTTGCCATGCGCAGGGACACCTCCCCCTGGATCAGGTTGCACAAAACCTCATCCAATCTGGCCTTCAACACCTCCAGGGATGGGGTAGCCAAAGCTTCTCAAGGTGTCATGTGCCAGGACCTCCCCACCCTCACAGGAAAATGTTTCTTCCTAAGAACTCATCTAAATCTGCCTTCTTTCAGCTTCAAACCATTCCCCTCATCCTATCCCTGCACTGCCTGAAAAAGAGTCCCTCCCCAGCTTTCCTCTAGGCCCCTTTTAACTACTGGAAGTGCTCTAAGTTCTCCTCAAAGCCTTCTTTTCTCTAGGGTGAACAACCCCAACTCTCTCAGCCTGTCCTCACATGGGAGATACTCAAGCCCTCTAATCATCTTTGTGACCCTCCTTACATTACGGTGAGTCTCGTGGTGGTGCTACTCATGTCAGTAACCACTTCTCAGTGGTTCTATCAGGTCCCCCAGGATGCCAGATGGTGCAAATCAACTTAGTTTTAGCACAGGCTGTGCTAGCTTGTATTGGTCTGCATTTGGCAGAGATGAAGAGCATGGACACCAACTGTACTCCATTTAGCTGATATATGATAAATGATCACTTTAAGGTCAACTGACCATGTATCTAATAGTTCACTTAGCCTCCCACAGCACTTACCTCGAAGAAAGTGCAACAGTCCTTGAGTTTTGCCAGCTCTGGTATGATGTGCAACCCCTTAACGGCCTAGGATGTTGGTTTGAGCACAGAGAAAACAATGTTTTTCCCTAGAACATAGATGGTTTCACTCCAGTTCACCTTTTGCCCTTATTGTAAGCCCATGTATTTTCAAATGAACTCACCAGGGAAGGTTCCTTGCAACCCAGACCAAGCCACGCATATCTGTGAACTCTCCTGCCTTTGAACTCAATGAACCAAGGCAGATGGCAAAACAGCTTCTTGTTATCAGCTTTCAATGTTTGGCCTCCACAGCGCTACCCTTAACACTTGACGTTACATAGGAGTTGCAGGTGATACAGGAGTGGAACGCGAAGGGACAAGGGTCATTGCAATGAAGTCACATGCTGACTTCTCTGCTGGGTTCATTTCTACAGCTCTGCTGACGGCTTTCTCATGAAATGAAGAAAACAAATCTCAGAGGTGAATCATATTCAAAGATCTAAACCTCACCAGCCCTTTCCGGTGGCTACCTCTGGTNGAAAAAAAATGTCCCAAGGCACCTATAGAAGACCTTCTATGTAATTTCTGAAAGACTGACAATCAAGTAATTTTAACTCTTCTTTATGCAAAAAGCCTGTCACGCTTCAAAAATTCGCATCCCGTACTACAGTTTGTTGACTTGGAGATATTACAGACATCATTCCGCATGGAAATAACCTGGTCTAACTCACCACTGATGGGCTCTCTCCTAACGGAGATGCCATTGGAGATTTAGATTTATCTCAGTGAGGGGAAATAAATCCTTGAGAATGAGGTTTTGTTACATTTCCTGAAATGTCTTTTTACACACGAAGAACCTTGGATGTTGACAATCTATCTTCCCTACCTCTAGTCATCAAAAAGTTAAACATATAATAATAGAATCACTAGGTTGGAAAAAACCTTGGAGATAATCAAACCTAACTGTACCTGTCCACTACTAAATCATATCCCTAAGCACCTCATCTACCCGTCTTTTAAGCAGCTCCAGGCATGGTGGTTCCACCACCTCCCTGGGCAAACTGTTCCAATGTTTGAGAACCTTTTCAGTGAAGAAAGTTTTGCTAATGTCCAATCTGAACCTCCCCTGGCAAGGTCAATAAAGTTATAGTCTCCATCAATGAAGAAAGAAGTCAACACTTCCAAAGGGCAATTTTTTTCCCATGTTAAAATGAGTGTATAAGATACCCAGGCCAAACTGTACTCTAGTAACTTTTGAAGAAACTTGCATAACTAGGCCAGGTCATAAAGTTAGATAAATCTTAAAAAGTTAGATGAATCTTAAGGTCTACAAAACCTCTGTAGAGAATCACAGAATTATTTAGGTTGGAAAGACCGTGTCCAGCCATAAACTTTACACTGACAAGTCCCTAAATGCCACATCCAGACATCTTTTAAATCTCTCTAGGAATGGTGACTCAACCACATCCCTGTGCAGCCTCTTCCAGTGCTTGATAACCAGTTTGGTAAAGTCATACTTAGCAGAGAAAAAAAGTTTCCCAAACAAGCCTCTCCCTCACTTTTTGCCAACATCATGTTTGCGTTCCAATTAAGCAATGTTGACTCCTGTGCTTTCTCCGTGCCTTCTAACAATTGACACACAAAGTAATTGAATTAAGCAAATATATATGTTGTTGAACAAGTGATGCAGCTCCTGCAGCTCCCACTGCTTTGGCCTCTCAGGGCACAGAGGAATGGAAGATTTTTCCCGGTGACTTGATGCTCATGGTGAGGAAGGTGGAATGACCAGGCATGCACAAAAAGTATTCTTCAGTGTAAACAATCATTTCTGTTTGTTCTTTGGTTAAACTTCTCCACTGAGCATTATCCAAATATTTGCACATGTGGGTGCAACCCAAGCAGTAACTTTCTCAGCAGGCTGCAGAGCACTTAGACATTTTCAGCATGTACATAGGTATTTCATTTGCCATTGCTCCGCATCCCATTGAAGAATAAAATGCACCAT
>WAAB01007413.1:0-15358 GCA_013389865.1 Piaya cayana | reverse complement strand
ACCCCAGCAGAATCCTGCTTGAAACACAAAGCATAGTGCTGCCTCATAAGCAACCTCCATTTCAAACAGGGGTTGGAGCTCAGGGGCACAATGAGATAGCACCTTATCAGCAGTCTCCACAGTAAAACTTGAAAAACCAGTTCCACCACCAGCCCCATTAAGCTCAAGCAACAGTAATGTCAGCATCTTTTCTTGTGCAAAAGCGTCCTCTATAGTACCTTGCAAAATCTCCCTACTAAAATTAACCTGCCAATCTGCTCTATTGTATAGTGCACCCATTAAGATTTGGGATTGTACGCCATAAAGCGGATCCCCCTGTTGACACCCTTTAGCTGCTTTCTGATCACACAAATGTTCCCAAGTCTGATAAAAAGCAAGACATTGAGAGAGGGGCAATATCAACATGACTAGCTGCCAAATATCTGTAGAACAAAGGGTATGACCCGTAAACATAAAATCTAATAAGCTTTGTGTAAATGGTGATTGCAAACCATATTGCGTACAGGCAGCTTTCAGCTCCTTTAACAACTTCCAATCAAATGGATCCCACTCACTACCTCCTGTTTGTGTATTAAGACAGGATAAGTTTCTGTAGTGACCCCTTCTAAAACTACATCCTGTATTACCCCCTGCCAGTGCATTCCCGGACCCCAGTACCTCACCCCCCTAACAGTTCCCATGGTATCAAACCCTGTTGGTGCTTGGAGAGGAGCAGTTGGTTCAGGGTGTGGATACTCCTCAGGGTAGTCAGATGGAGGCGGTTCTGGCAGGCAATTTCCCTTCTCCTGATGAACACAAATGTCCTCCATTTTTTCCATCATCTTTTCAAAATCTTGTCTAAACATGGAATGCTCAGACAGTATTGAGTGCTCGAAATCTTCACTGAATGAATCATCTGGCAATACAGCTGAGGAGAAACTTTGGGGAGGGAGACATTCCCTCTCATCTTCTTTATCCGGAGCCTCTTCGCGCTCCACAAGTGGAGGAAGCGGCGGCGGTGGCCAGTCTCTGGGACCCAGTCCCCATGTACGTATATTAGACACATGAAATGATAATGTAGATGTGGAGGAACTGCCAGTATTATCCTGCTTCTCACTCATAGCAGTGTAAGCCTCTCTCTCCGCTCTCACTTCACATAAAATTTCTTTAACTAGTCACCAGAGGGGGAGGTATTGCCAAGGGCTCTTATTTCCCAAGGTACATTTTTCAAACAGCCTTTGTCCCATTTTCTCCCAAGTCTCTCTTTCAAGTAGGGCAGCGGTAGTCAGAAAAATGCCACTTTGATTATCCCATCTTATCATAGACTGCAACACAGTTTTTTCATAAACAATTGCTCCTCTTCTGGAGGAGCTTCTGCACAGGAAGACTTCTATCTGAGTCTCATTTTTGGATTAATGCACGGGCCCCATCTCCTCTCCGACCACTCACCTGGCCAAGAGCGAGTTTCCCATCAAAGCCTTTAAGCTGCAGCTATACGAAAAACTTTTTCACGAGTGCCGGGGCAGCACCCACCTTCGGTCGGCTTTTCTGTTCCCTCAATCCAATCTCCAGCAGTCTTCAAGCCGAATCTGAAGGTCCGTGGTTTGGGCACCAGATGTAGAGACAGAAGCAATTGGACAACACTGATCAATGTGATCTCAGATGAAGTTGTTTATTTTGGGTTAACTGGCTGCCTTTATAGACCAAGCTCACCAAACATTGATTGGTCGATTCTGCCCTAGTAACAGGTATTCATTGGTCACAGCCCAACCACATAACCCTGTTGCCAGGTTGCATTTCCCACCTCCAACACCTAGCTTCTTCATTAGCATAACACAACAGAATCATTACAATCTTTTGTAAACTCAACCATCATAGATAAAGCTTTTCCAACTCCACCCAGCCACTGCACTTGGGCTGCTCATTGTATGTTGCCATCCATCAACTGAGCAGCTGAGAAAGACATTTTACTATGCTTATCATTTAGATCTCTGATTTTTGGCCTGTAAGTAGTGCCACTAGGACTGCAAAGGCATCCAAGATCTTTTCTGAGGAATTTATATCCCTTTTTTTCTTTAAGGAAACTTTAACTGAGACTGAGGTTAGGTCTTATTAAGTTAATCCCTGGCTCTTCAAATCTTTCTCTTGTGAATAGGCTATTAATTCCATTCCACCATCCCTGGCTAGTGCCAGTTGTCCAGCATATCCATGTGAAAATCAGGTGTAGGCTTTCTTTTTATTTTCACTTCATCCTACAGTAATTGGATCCTAGAGCTAATGTGTGTATTTTCTGATCATTGTTTCATTTGACAAACTGGCTTATGAAACTACTTCCAGTAACAAAGTTCAGAGGAAGGAGCTTTTACCTCACTCAGAACTGCCAGATAGCAGCTTCTCCTTCTAAGCTGCTTAACTTACTTCTGTCTCAGTAACACCCAGGGACAGGTGAAGTGGCAGGGAAGTGAAAGGCAAGGCTGGATCCCCTTATGATTCCTGTTATGTACTTCTGCTCATTCCAAGTTTTCCTGTGAACAGAGGGCTGTCTGACTGCTGAAGCATAGAACCTGCTTATATGAGCCTAGTAGGACGGCACAGAGCAACTCTCAAGATAAAAGTTGTATCGTTGAACAGTGGCAAACATTGTATTTATATTTAAAACTGAAAAAAATTGTTATTTGTGCAACTATAAGTTAGCTAGTGTTCCTCAATAGTATGCATGNTCTGTTTACTTCTTCTGCTTTAATGAAGTATTGTTCATGGTTTATCTTGTTAGCATTGACCAGTAACTAACACCTTTTTTCAAAAGAAAAGAAAAACCATTTTATCTCATTCCCTGAGTGACAAATGGTCTTCTGATCCTGATGAAGTATTGTTCGTGTGTTATCTTCTTGGAATTTCCAGCAATTAACACTCCTTTCAGAGAAGAATAAACCGAAACTAGGTTTTCAAGACTTCTTGTAACTTTATAAAGTGGGGGGGGTAGGGGGTTTTTTTTGGTTTTTTTTCCCCTTTTTTTATCCTTGCTCCAACAATATTGCCTATGAATGAGGTATGACAACTGTGGTACTACCCTCTTCTCACCCTAGATGCTCATGTACAGCTTTGTATCTTACTTGGGAAAACCCTGTAGCAATTTATAAGCACCCGAGCCAAGAGTTGTGCCACAAAAGACCAAAATACTGAACATGACAAAATAAAATTCATGTAGTGCAGTAAGACTATATTATTCCAGAATGTACACGAACATCTTTGATATTTGATTGCCATAATCCCACTAAAACTCCTACACTCTATATTTGCAGTTCAGAAAAATAGGATAATTAAAAACCTTCCTGTATATGTATGTCTCAGTTTAGTTCCTGCCGATATAGTCAGCAGGTAAACATGGGGTGATTGTAGTCCCAGTCACCATGCCCCTAAGGGAAGGGGAAAGAGAAATGAGAGAAATAGAGAGACTTGAGGGTTGGAAACCAATACTGAAACAGCTTTAATGAAGCTATAATAATAAAGAAGAAAGTAATATTAACAAGAAAATAATAATATTAACAAGAAAATAATACAATTAATACTAATAGACAAAACCAAAATAAATCTCCCCTGATAACCATACAACACACCTGGCACTGCAGAGAAGGCACAGGGAATGTCCCAGTCTGTACTTTGTGACAGACAGGAGATGGTTCAAGGACTGGGTCCAGGAATGCATAGATCAGGAGCAGATGGATGGATGATGTCCTCACTGGATATTGGCCACTGAAGAAGTGGCATTGACCCTTGTGAACCCAACACTTAAAACTGAGTATGATTTATATGGCATGGAACATTTCATTGGTCAGTTTTGGATCAGCTGCCCTGTCTGGTCCTCCCTGCAGACGTGATCATTTCTTGCTCTTTGATTTATGGCAGTCCATCAACTTGAGTTTGGCTTTGGTTTCTATAGGAAAAAGTACAAGTAATGGCCCACTTGCATACAAGTGCCTCATTACTTTGGTGATAACTATGAACACCAAGCATTTTCATCTGAAAAGACAGACACAGTCTGAAAAATATATTCTGAACTTTCAGAACAAGTAAATTATCTGAATAAGTTAGAGAATAGATTTTACTTTTGCTCAAACCAGAACAACAAAAAAATTCTAATTGTCACTGTCAAAGCTAGAACCATCTCACTGCTAATAAGCACACACACATACATTCACACACACAATTGACTTGTAGAATCATCCACTGTGTAATATTAGCTTCCAAATGGCTGTGTGTTTCTGTGTGTTAGGCCTTGAAGATTTATTCTTGGGGTACAAGGTCCCTTCTGATTTGTTCCCCCATGATTCATTGATTCTCAGGAGCATGTTTAAAGGTCTTACTAAACTTCTCTATTGGGGGCTCTCAAGAGACAATTCTCAAATGCTCATAGCTTCTCAGATACTCAGAGTATTCCAAGCTCGTTCTCTGTGCCTTGGTGATGATTATTTCCATGCCATTTTGCCAGTCTGACCTACATTTTGACTTCAGCCTCCTTTTTTAAGGAGGATAGAACTATTTTTAGGCTTAGAACTTGTTTTTTGGTGGGTTTTTTTTGTTTTTTAATGGGAGAAACTACGTGTTTGTTTACTGTCTTTTTACTCAAATACCTACAACTTTTGCTTAGCTAGAAACAATGTTTCTAAAGTATCTATGAAATCAGTGCTTTAGATAGAATTATTTTGGTCAGTTGAACCTGGCAGGAGAGAAGACATTGACTGTTGTGGGAATCCATGATTTTCCAGTACCATGATTAGAAAGTTTGAAACAGGGTCACATGGGAAACACCCACAATGCAATAATTGGGACTTGACAAGTGTCTGGAACACAAGACTGATCCTAGGAAATTCAAAAGGTTTTCCATGATATATGCCAAGAGAAGGATCTGATTAGCTTTGAAGAATTGGTTTAGATAAATTTTTTAGTTCACATTGGCCTATTTTTAGGTTAAGCTATATTGGCTCACCATTTATTTGAAGACAATTAACCACTCCCACTCTTATCTAGTGTGAACTAAAGGTGAAAAATCAGTTGTGATGTGAAGTATCATCGGAAGAAAAAAAAGATACAGAAATACTAAATGAAGTTTTGTTGCACAAATCCCAGTGATTCCCTGTCTGTATTTTGTTTTATGTTATTTACAAAATTTGTTTCTATACTTGATGAAAAAGAAATGATGGAAAATACATTCATTTCCATCATTAGTGATGTGTAAAATTTGCTGCTATTACTCACATTACCAGGCATTTTTATAGCAGAAAATGAAAGGTAGTTGGTACTTTAGACAGACCACAAAACCTTCCTGGCAGCAGTGCATCACTCACAGTACACTGATTGCAAAAAATTAGTTAATTCAGGAGGAATACTATTCCTTGAATCCTGTCACGAATCTCCCCAAATTCTGCAGGCATTATTGCCATCAAGTTAAAAGATAGATTTCTTTCAGCCTACTTGACTATGCACGCTGCTGATTTAGTTGCTACTCCTTCCAAAATGTCTTCCAAAAACTAATATATATAGCCTATTAAGTCCACCAGAAGAGGCTTTAAATGGCAGGATTCAATAATATTGGGCTAATCTGTTGCTTTTGTTTACTGATTTTCTTTGGGTTGTAAATCCTCAGCTACATTTTTTTTCCATACTTCATTACATTCGTGAATGAGAACTAATGAGAGTGCAGTGTTTATGCATTGATGAGAATATGTTTTCCTGTACATTTTGGGCACTCTTCATTGCTAGTGTTAGTGTTAAGGTTAGAAATTTCTCTAAGAAATTTTCTCAATGTCCATCCAGTAAGAGTGCGTCTGGATTCGACTTAACGATTGCCCATGGCAACCTGTTGTATTTATAAACTCTCAACTAATTTTGTACTTCAAGCATCCCTGTAAAACCACATCATTCTGACATAACTGAGCTTCAAGAAGACAATACAAGATGCACAAATATTTGCAGACAAATTAAAATTTCCTTAACATGACACATTACCTGTGGAAAGCCTAGGATGAGGAGAGTTCAGAAAAACCTGTTTTGTTATAACATTCCTGTGTGGGGGACTTTGGCTCTGCCTATGTCACTCGGATCTCTGCCAGTTTTTGGGGACTGGAATTTAACCTCAAGGTAATGGTTGCAGATGAGATACATGTGGTCGTGTGTACATATTTAGTCTACAATTCTGAACACAAGCAAAAAAGGTACAGCCTGTTTTGAGGAGTCAGGCTGAATTTGATTAATAGTGCTAACAGAAGAGCTGTAGGTGGGAGGAAGGTTTTCTAATGGTCTGAGCAAGCTTGGCTTATTTTGTGGAACGTGACTGATCTCATTAGCTACTAGCTAAAATGAATCTGTGACTAAAATGGTGTTATTGTTATGATGAGGGCAGCCTTCAATGAAATTTTCCAAGTTCTTTTTGTTTAATAAGTTAATATGCCAAAGATGTTGATAGTAGAGTGGAGTAGTGGTTGATCTTGATCTCCTGATTTGTCTTTTTTGTGATAATGGAGTACTCTGTAATAGACTTCCTGTCCTTTTATACAGAAAGAAAACTATTTCAGTTGTTGAAGTTGTGGGTTTATGGTTTTACTGTGAATTTTGTCATAATGGTCAGGTAACGCATTTCCAAGAGAAGTAACCATTTTGTGCAGCAAAACTGATCTTTGTTATGATAAACCATCACAGCTGGAAAAACTAAAAATTCACCCTTTTCAAAGAATCAGAAAATACTTATTCTCTGAGACCATGATTACTTTCACTGAAACTGAGAGCAAGACAACTGAGAGCAAGCTGAATATGGGAGATGCCTGTCATATACTATTTCAAAGTACGGAAACACAGAATCATGGAATCACCAGGTTGGAAGAGACCCACCAGATCAAGTCCAACCATTCCTATCAAACACTAAATTATGTCCCTCAGCACCTCGTCCACCCATCCCTTAAACACCTCCAGGTAAGGTGAATCAACCACCTCTCTGGGCAGCCTGTGCCAGTGCCCAGTGACCATTTCTGTGAAATTTTTTTCCTAATGTTCAGCCTGAACCTCCCCTGGTGGAGCTTGAGGCCATTCCCTCTTGTCTTGTCCCCCATCACTTGGGAGAAGAAGCCAGCACCCTCCTCTCCACAACCTCCTTTCAGGTAGCTGTAGAGAGCAGTAAGGTCTCATCTCAGCCTCCTCTTCTCCAGGCTAAGCAACCCCAGCTCTCTCAGCGGTTCCTCATAAGGCCTGTTCTCCAGCCCCTTCACCAGCTTTGTTGCTCTTCTCTGGACTCGCTCCAGAGCCTCAACATCCTTCTTGTAGTGAGAGGCCCAGAACCAAACACAGTATTCAAGGAGCGGTCTCACCAGTGCCAAGTACAGAGGTAGGATAAATTCCATGGACCTGCTGGTCATGTCATTTCTGATACAAGCCAAGATGCCATTGGCCTTCTTGGCCACCTGGGCACACTGCTGGCTCATGTTCAGTCAGCTGTCAACCAACGCTATGCAGTGCTACAGACTAGGAGAGAAGTGGCTGGAAAGCACCCACAAGAATTTTGGGTTTCTTTGGTCAAACTCATATTCAAATTAAATGTGCAGGGAGATTCATGACATAATATTTTGTTTTCTTTTTTTTTTCAATAGAAAACAGTGCAGGAACTTAATGAAGAGGGGCTCTTGCATGAGTTGTTTGAATGGGTTGTTGTGTAGAGGTTCATCTCAAGTAATGCAAGCGCATTGGTATAACATAGACAATGAACAAAATGGATATTTTCAAACTCTTAACTCTTTGGTGATCACTGATTGAGAAAAGCCTCTGCACAGAAGAATAGGGCAGCTATAGTCACCATCATAAAATGTGCAAGCTCATGGAGAATAGCTAGAAAAGACTTGACTATCCTATTCTTGGAAAAAAAAGGTCAGTCTTAACATTGTTTAGATAAGAGTTCTTTTCAAAGTGCCTGATTTTTTTCCATTACTTTTCTATTAATTCTGCAAAAAAAAAAAGCCTTTGTGAGACTGAATTATTGAACTGCACAAAGTGCTGCATGCTACAGAAGGTTGTATGAGACAATATAAAAAGACGATGAAAACATACATGAAGATATAAATTATTAAAGCTGGTAAGATATTCTGGTCATCTTAGGGAGGTAAGAGAGGCACAGATCAGACAAGGAATTGCAAGACCCTAGGCTACCAGGCAAAGAAAAGCTGGACAGAAATCAACATGGTGAAAAGTCAACATGGTAAACTGCTTCTTGTGACAAATGCCACAAGCCACTTCATACTTGGAAAAGTAAGGCAAATGCAATAACATCTCATAGTAAGTTGTGAAAATTTATGCCCACAGCATAAACAAGGAGTGACAGCAATATCCCTGAAGATGAGGAAGCTCAAAGGAGGAAGAGACACTGTTGGACAAAGTTGGAGATCAGTGCTCCAGAGATCATGACCCCAGAAAGCATTAGTGCTATAGGAGAAGCACTGATAATGTCAGAGAAGTGGGCAGAACTGAAGGTTTTGCTTACGTTCAGGCTTACTACACTTAGCCCTACTAAGGAAGCATATGAAATAAATATTTGAGTAAATAACACATGTTTGAAATTGCAGCTCCTAAGACTAGACCAAAATGTATGATTTATCAAAATATGTAACTCTGTGGAAAGGAAACTCAAAAAACAGAAATAGATATGAGAAATATGTTCTAGTCTACAGGAAAGCTTTCTAAAGGGAACCAAATGGAAATGGAAAAGCTTATTTCCAAGATCTTTGGAAAATTCTAGTCTCTGAAAATCAAAAGCAGAAGGAAAAATCAGAATGAAGCCAAGTCCCTCAGAATCACAGAGCAAACAAGGGAACACTACATTTCATTCGCTGCAGAAAAAAGAAGTAGTACTTCCTATCTCTTCACTCCAAATAACAAACTAAATACATATAGATGTGAATGTTTTTGACCACTTAAACAAGGATGTTCTTAAATGTGGATGTATCAAGCATTGAGAAATATTTGGTATCAGGGATTTTGGCCAGAAACAGAGAATACTTTCTCTTTAGGAAATACTGTTTCTGGAGACTGGCTTCTGAGCTTTGTTTGGTACCTGAGTCACTGGGAAACAGATCTTTGAAAGCAGAGAGGGTAAAATCTTCACAGGTGATATTTTGTAGAAATGCTGCATAATGGCATGACTGCAGGCTCCATGTAGCTTTGAAAAGCTGGCAAAACATAAACAGAAGGTCCATGTTAGCTGAAGCTGTCCCTAAACCAGTTACTGCTTGACAACAGAGATTAGTTTTAAACACATTCTGTAAATAGAATATAAACATGGGACATAGTTTGTATGTTTGTGGCTGAAGAAGAGAAGATCAGAATAGCAGAGTTCCAACCTAGATTGCAGGAGTATCAATATTCCTTTTAAAGACCACTATTCTGTCTAGGAAAAAATGTGAAATTGAGATTGCCAGTACTAATGCTGACAATGGTGACCCTGCTAGATGTAACTGAGATTATTAGCACTGTACTAATATGTATAAATGCATTACTGCTAATCTGTACTATCTCCAGTCCAATGATTTGATGGAAGAGAGTGTCAAAATTTTAAGTATATGCATAAAGGATTGCCAGGTCAAGATGGCTGAACTGCAGGACATGTCTCTGCAGATTTGTATAGGATGCAATATCCAAGGTATTGTCTGAATGTTACTAGGCTTTTTCTAGATTGAGAAATCAATGTGAACTAATGTTAACATTGTGATCAACTATGAGTAAGATTTGGACAGATGACCCAAGAAACACATGCACAAAAGATCTGGCTTAGTGAGTGGCAAATACACTGTGCAGAAGCTTGCAATGAACTTTTAAAAATGAGCTATCTCGAAAAACCTTGCAGATCCCTGTAGCAGTAACAAATATAACATGAGAGTAAAATGATGTTTTTTTCTCCAGTTCATGTCTTTGTATAACAAAAATGTCCCTGCTTGCCTGCAAACTGTAAGGTTGTTAATCATAGAAAGCAAGGACTGAGAAGCCTCCTAACTTGTACCGTCTGTCCATGCGGGACAAGTGAACTCTTTTCTGACAGTATTATCATGTGCCACGTTCAATTTCTATTAGTTTGCATGAGCTAAGCTTTGAGATACAGTTCTGTCCTACTAATTCCCCTGCTCCAAATGACTTGCTGATGTCCAGTCTAAATTCCAGCAGCTTAATCCCAGTTTCATCATTGTGTAATACCCTAATCCTCTGATTCTTGAAGTCTATAGAGGTACTTCCAGCTCCTTACTGTAATTTGCTCAGGTGCTGTTAGTACTGACTGCAAATCCTGTGAGAAATCCTAGCCGCTGTGTTACTTTGGACAGACACTGTGTTTTAGTTTCCTTAGAGCAGTAGAGAAATGGTTGGTTGCAATTGCATTAGCAGATGCCTTTTTCTCTCTGCTTTGAGGCTTTTCTTATTTTGTGGCTGTGGCTCAGTGAAGTGAAAGAAATGCCTTCTCCAACATACACGGTGTTCCAGTGGCTCAGATGAAGCCAATGAGCAAACATGTGCTTCAGGGTAAATAGTGTCTTCAAAAATATATGTCAGTTTTTGTTCTCCTTCATGTGCACAAACCAAAGACGAAGTTACAGATTGGCTAGATAGTAAAAACGTGCTGATTTTCTCTGCAACCTGAAACAGCAGAGCCAGGTGGGAGGAAGACTGTGGTCAGTGGTAACAGGAACTTTATAGAGCTAGTGCATTGTATGTTTACTCATGCACCCTTTAATGTAGTGCACCATAAGATACATGGAACTTTGCAAGTTATTCCCTTCCCTAAGGGTTAAAAAGTATTTTATGTTTACTAATTACTTCAACAAGATGAAAGGCAATCTTCACTGGAGTGGGAAATGAAAGTTGTTTAAGGCAGGCAGCAAAGAGAAATGCTGTAGCCAGGTGAAGCTGAAGAGCTCTTCAGGATTTACAAACTTCTGTACAGCAATGTATTCATGTGCAGCAGAAATTTATGTTAACAGAATACTCATTTTAGTGTTAAAAAAACCCTATTTTTCTCTGATTAAGGGCAAACTCAAATTATTAGGGAATTCCTAAAGCATTACTAGATTGTGCTAAGGTGTTCTTGGTGTATAGATGTTTGTTAGCTCCCTACCCCTTGTTACATCAAAGTTAGAAGAGCCATACCTCATCAACCTGAAACAACTAATAAGCAGCAGAAAGGAAAAAGCCCCAAGGTTGATTGTCCTTCAATTTGAACAGCTGTCCTGCTAAAAGTAAAATTAGAAAGATGAAAGTGCAATTGAAGCCCTCCCCACACCAGAAAATCCAACCATTTACTAACAAGTTTACCATTAACTATGTTATTCAGTCAAAATAGTTTGTATCAACTTAAATGAACCCGGAAGACACTACTTATTCCCTGTGTGAAGACTAGCAAATCTTGCATAATCCTGATTTCTAGTTTCCTGCCCCTTTCTGTTCTACTTCCTACATCTTTTGTCCAGTAGTAATGGACAAGACATTATAAGGAGAGACTGAGGAAGGTGGAGAAAATACAGTAACAATAACAGAGGAGCTGGTCTGTGTTCATATGATGACAGAGCAGGAGCAATTGGGTGGTATCAGTGTGCAAGTCCAGTCCTTCTATGAAAGCATTTCAGTACTTGCTACAAAACGTATTGCAATAGTTTTCTGATTTTGGGGAACTAGGTTATGTTTGAAACTTATATTTTCATTGTTTGATCTTCTACCTGCCCTATTGTGAGGAACTCGCTCCCCTAAGTATTCTGATGTTGAGTTGTCGCTTTGGCTGCTTGTCCCATTCAGGCAGATGGTAAGAGTTTATGTTTGAGAGAGCTGGCTATGGGGCTGGAGTGACATGATTTGGATCCATGGAAATATCACTGCTATGGTCAGGCTGATAGCCAGTCCAATTTTTTTTACCGTTATTTTGTTTTTTGGTATTGGTGGTTTTTTTTTTAATGAAGTTATTTTAATATTATTAGCAAGTATTTTGCATCAAGGAATCTGCTAAAGGTATAACACCTTTTTTTTTTTAGCTGAAAAAAACACTCAAAGTGTTAAAAAAACTTTATTTCAGAATTTACCTGAAATATTTTCATTATGATGAAGAATACATTGGTACAGTTTTTTACTCTATGGATTCCAAACAAAATAGTGTTATGATTACTGATTCTGAGATTGCATAGCTTGTTTAGTATAAGTTACCTTGGCTGGACTTTGATAAGTTGAATGACATTTTGTCAGAGCTATACAGATTTTTCACAGCATGACATGGAACTTCTCATGATGTTTCATAACCAAATCATAATGTATTAACCTTGTTCATCTGTATTACTCTGCTACCAAGCTTCCAGATGTGGCTTTTATATTAATATCTTTTTATTTCAATTTCTTCCCTTTGCATGCCTGTTAGGCTGTATGTGCTCAATCTACTTTTGCTGCTTTGTGTGTAGTGAAGGGGTGGTGTGAATACCTCTCACCTGAAAGTACATGGCTCACCTAAACTATCACAAAAGCTTTTGGCAAGAGTAAGTGCATGTTGCTCTTTGATAGTAGACATAAATTTAAATACACTGGTGGTTAAGGCTGATTAGAAGCTATGATTTTTGTCATGGCTTGTTCATCCTCTTTTAATCCTTTCATAGAATCATAGAATTGTTAGGTTGGAAAAGACCTTTGAGATCATCACTTCCAGCTGCAGCTGTCCACTACTAAATCATATTCCTCAGTACTTACTCTATCCATTTTTTAAGTATCTCCAGGGATGGTGACACAACTACTTTCCTGGTCATCCTGTTCCAGTACTTGATAATAACGCAGCGGGGGCCAAATGAGCTTCACGAACAAATCAATATGATATCAGATGAAGTCCTTTTATTCAGCATCTCTCATTTTTTATATAGGACAAGCAGGTCAAAACATCAGGTAAACCCTGATTGGTTCTTTTGCCCTAGCAACTAGCCTCTCCTGGCAACCGCCCATCCCCACATCTCCCTGCCACCAGCCCGAAAAACTCCTGCCCCCACCTGCAAACCACTTCATTAACATAACACAACAAAGTCATTCACCATTTTTGTGAATTTTCCCAACTCCACCCTGCCAGGGCACTTAAAGAACAATTCCAATATGATAACCCTTTCAGAGAAGAAAATTTTTTTCTAATATCCAATCTAAACTTCCACTTAATCAATGGTTTATTATATTTTCCCCTGAGCAAGTACAACTAAGTCATTGTGGTGCTGCAAATCATATTTGTCTTCCAAAGTTCTTTTTGCTGTAGAGAAGCTGCACGTGGATGGAATGGCTTAATTAGTAAAAGATACTAAAAGATAGAATTCAGGCAATGCCTCACATAAATGTTTGATGTCAAAATGACTAATATACCAACTAGGAAACTGGCATAGAAAAACCCACATTTTTCGTTTGAGGAAGATGAATTTAACTCTGTGCCATGTCTACAGAACTGTTTCAGAGAACCCTGTACAATGAAGTATGAGTAATTCTGCTGCAGACAGTTGTAAACATTTCTGTGATATTTTACTATCTATTTTCCCAAACAACGGAATGCAACATGTCATGTGCTGCATAACCAATAGGAATAGGATCTACATTTCAAAAAGAGGAATAGTTTTGTCTATCTAATTGGAGGCAATGATGACCCCCTACAGAGGAGTATGCTATCTGACTACATCCATAGTTGTCAGATATAATATGGTAGTTTATTAGTTTTCTGACATGTTTTTCTTACTCAGGAGGGTGAAAGGTATTACAAGAATATTTAGGTGAGAAATCCTTATGCCTGTCTCCAATGGCTTAGGTATTCCTTACATGTTTTAAAGAATCTAATTCACTATGAACTATAAGGTGGCATCCTGCTGTAGCTCAACAATTCCACAAAATATTTATAACTATTATTCCTATACTACTATAATTTGCTCTGATATTTTTTTCCAGTGTTTACACAACACTCTTATTAATGTCCAGAGTGGTCTTATGTATGTTGACTTTTTCCAAAGCCTTTCATTTCTGTCCTGCAAACTGATGATTTGCAAGATTATAAACAGATGAAGGTCTAAAGAACAACTAGTGAATATTGTTCTGAAACTCAAGTTGTTACTAGAATTCTGTTTCTTGATATTTAATGGGTTTTTTTGGTTTGTTTGCAGTTTCTGCTTGGAAATGGACATCAAATGTGCACATTGCAAATGCTGTTTTGAGGAAACCTAAGGATTTAGGATTTTGGATTGAGTGGAAAAACACAGGGTGCCTTTGGACATACTTTGGCTATAGCAATATTCTGTCCCTGTGTGTTAGGAATAAGGAACAGTATGATGTTGAAATAATCTATATGAAACATTATGGCTTTTCCAATTAAATACAGTGGCAAAGTGAATGATCTTTAGTGATATATGCTGGTGATTGCTGGTGACTAGTAGTGACTTAATAACTGATGTCAGTAATTAATAATTAATAACAAACAGCAATTAATTTCTGTTAGCAATCAGAAGTTCAGACAGATGATATACGTGGCTCTCTCCTTGCCCACTGATACAGTCACTCCATTCTAGAAGGCCACTATGTTGGTTAGGCAGGACTTGTCCTTGGTGAAGCCATACTGTCTGTCTCAAATCACCTGCCTGTCCTCCATGTGCATCCATTTAGTCAATAAATAGTAATTAGGAGAGTTAATTAAGAATGATGAATTCACTGATTGTCTTCCCCTTTATGGAGGTGACCCAGCTAATCTTATACTTTTTTGAAAGCTCACAAAATATTCTGGACCAGATTTAAAGGATTTAGGAACCAACTCTTGGTTCTTCCTACTTAGGCTAGTAGTACTACCTGGAATATGCTTTGGTTAGGGACGGGTGTTGCCTGCTGACTGGTTGTTAAAGTTTTGTGCCTGTATATTATTGTGTCCCCTAATATAACCCAAAATCTACAATTAAGAGATAGGAAAGGGGTAGGCAGAGGAGGGGTGAAGTCTTACACCATTTAGATTTCAAATGAAAACTCACTGTGACAGCAACATCAGGGCTTGCAGGTGCGAGGCCATGAGAATAACAAGAGAACAGGAGTATGAGAACAGCAGAGGGAACACTGCCACAGAGGCTCTAGCAAATCACTGCCACAGCAGCTGAGGTGAAAAGCTTTAGAGCTGCAAGTCAAAGGCAAGCTATAGAACTGCAAATAAATGACCCTTACCATTATAAAAGATAAGACACCTAAGGCACTGTGAAAGGAAGTAAGTTTCAGATTTTAAGGTTATCTCTTCATAGTGACTGCTTATTTCATTTGAGCAGCCAAAATACACATGACTGACCAATATTTGAGGACAAGAGCTTGCCTGTCTGTCGCCGTGGAGTTCAGC
>WAAB01007406.1:13422-25597 GCA_013389865.1 Piaya cayana | reverse complement strand
ACTGGGGACTGCTTTTCAGAGGTGCTTATGTACAGATATTACAAATATTCAAAATTGGTTTGGTTTAAACCATGTTGAAAAGTGTCAGCCTTTGGATTGTCTTGTGAGGCACAGACATCTTCCACTGGGGTGGGGCAGTAAGACATTTCTTTGTTGCCCACTGGATCCAGTAAGACGTGAGATGATAATGCATGATACAGGGCTGTCCTTTGCCTTACAGAGAAACTCATGATTGGTACGTGTGGTGAAAGTTCTGCGTAGCTTATCCTATACATCAATGACTAAGTAGTTGAACATCTTGTGATTTTTGGATGCCGATTATACTGCAACTAAATGCAGAAAAAGCTAAGAATTCACGTTGCTTGATCTCACTTTTACTGGTATTTCTTATGGCCTGGGCTGATTAAGGTATTTCTGTTGGTACCCATTCCTCTTCTGTAAAATGGGAGTAATTCTCAATACCTGCACTATTTCCTAAGCATGTTCTAAAACTTGGGTTATGTGTTGAGATGACTTAGAAAGCATATGAAGATTGATTGGTGAGAAGTGCTATATTCACTCTAGATATATTAATTTTTGAAGACTGCATGTATTTATTAAGATAACAAGCCAGTGAGCTGATGATTAAAAGATAGGAACAGAGGTCCCATGGCATGTATTTATTATAAATCAATTGGAAGGAACAAAACAACTGAAGAAAGGACTTTAAAAGAGATTTCTCATACCCTAGTGTGTCACTAAACATCAACATCTACTTAGAGCTTCTGTAAGGGAAATATTTCTGCAAAACTATAATGTTCCTAAAGCTTGCAGGAAAAAATAAGATTCTGTGAGATAAGACAGACCTTAGCCTTTAAAACTTAGCATATTTATTCATGTGAAAACTAGTTCCCTTCTTGCTGTTTTACCAGGAAATAACTGTTTGCATCTCTGGCAGTTTTAAACTGTTTCTGTTTGTGACCCAATTTTCAACCCAAAACTTCATGTCAGTACGATCATTCCAATACAGACCTTCTTGTTAACTTTTTTCCAGTGCCTTCTACAGTATTTTGCCTTTTTACTCATTTTTTTCTCACCACTTAAAAGCCCTAACTTTGTTTGAAACAGTCACTCTTCCAGCTGAACAGATGCAAGCATCGCATGAAAGCTCTGAGGAATGTTCCATGGCAGCATCTGGTGCTTCACTTTAAAGTGTATATTTAACATGAAATAGTTATAAGCATTTGTAGCTGAAATGCTGCCTTCTCAAAGCAATATAATTAGGTCTGACCCTTCAATGGGAGTAAGAAAAAATACAATTATGTGGTTTTAAGTTAGAGCTGTTACAGGCAAGCCAGTGACTTTGCTTTGTTATTCATCACATGTTTGTGCAGTGGTGCCTAACTGTGTATCTTATATGCTAACACTTTCTTTGAAGTCAGATTGTGTCATGAGGGGTGCATCTTCGGAATCAAATCTTATCAAAAGCTTTGGCAAACTCAATTCAGTTTGGGGTTTATTTTGTTGTTTAGGAGTTTCTTTAAAGTGTTTCTTATTTCAACTCACAGTCTCATTGCCGAGGAAAGTTCAGTGTCCTTAATAGGACATTACCTCCTTCATAATTTTAGTGTGACATCACAGTGTCATTAGAATTGTGGCTGCTACTGCTCTGCATAAAATTGTGATGTCACGATGGTAGATATGATGACATAAAATGAGAACTGAGATCCTGGGAGGCAGGGGGGAGGCAATAAAAATTACTTTATGGCAGTTTATAGCCACTGGGGAGCCAGTGTAGGCTTCAGCACGGCTGGAGCACTGTGGGAATGAACCTCTGCAGCAGCTGGGTCTGCAAGGGTGCAGCAGAGCTGCTCCCTGCCACACTCCGTCAGCTGTGCCCTCTCTTCAGGGCTGTGTGAGAGAGAGAATGTCCTTTTACTGCCTGGAGCCAAGCGGCAGCTCCCATCATTCAAAGGGGAATCCCGAAGCATGGCTTACAGCATTTTTCCAGTCCTTTGGTGCCAGGTTTGGTGGAGTAGGAGAGAATCTCTAGCCCATTATTTCCAGCCATGCAAAAGGACTGACAGGAAACATATGTAAGCAGATGTCTTGCGTTTTAACGAAGTTTCAGTGAGTCATCTGCATGCCTGTAGGCATTCAGTGCATCAGACAGCTTTTTAATGGCTGTGGCATCTTGCTCACAATTTAATATTATGCACACATTCCATAGAGTTAAATAAAACCAACATCTTCAGCTGGGGAAGATCCAGAACAATTTATCACCCTTGGTAAACTTGCTGTGCAACTCAGGAGCTGGCGCAAGAACCTGATGCTCAGTGCAACCTCAATGTGATCTGGTGTTAACAACCAGAACCTGATTTTGGGCTGCAAGAGGCATCGCTGTAGCAATCTTTTGCACCACCAGTATTTGTCATCTTCAAAGAGCCCATGTAGACAAAAGGCTTTTTGTGAGCTGGCTGGCAGTCTGTGAGGTACGTGTGCAGCTGTGCACTACACTAATTTTCCCCTTCTTTGTCCCAACATGCTTCTAGGGGACTGAGTTAAAGTGAAATAAAAGAAGAACAAGATATTATCCAGATTAGTATTTCAGCTGTTAACAGCAGCAAGCAGTTTTTCTTCCACAGGTGCAAAAATGAATGTCCTAAATCAGGTCAATCATGGTCTTGTTGTCTTTGAAAATCCAGTGCAGCAGTTACTGAGTGCTATAGGGAAGTTTCCCTTTTCATCAGGCCTTTCGATACTCACCTGCATCTTCCTTCTTCCCCTGTCAGTAGAAGTACATCCCTGTGTGCTGCAGTCCCCCATTAATGCCTTCTAATTAATCCATCATGGCTGAATGGAAGCAGCAGAGGAGGACATACCCAGCTAATGATTTGGCTACTTACAGGTCAGGGAGAATATTTACACATAACCTTGGCCTGCATAGCTGATGCTGAACAATCCTGCCTGCTTGGTCCCATGCTTCTGGCCTGCTACTTAGCCTGTATAGGAAGGTGTGATTTTTTTTTTGCACAATTTGTGTGTTTCATTCACCTGATAATTAATGATATCAGATTGCCATTAAATAATTCCTAGGAATAAATCCTAGGTAAACCAAAACATGTTAAAGAGGCATGACAAAAAATGTTTAATGTTGCCAGCTTGTTTGAGAAATAAATGGAGACATTTGTGGCAATATGACATCTAAACTGAATCTTATACTGTTCCAGAGCTGACCTTGGATTAGTATTAATTAGATTCCCTGTTTCACACAAACAACTCAATCACTTCCTTTTATAAGAGAGCTTAATGTTTTTTCCAGCCAGTCTCCCTACTTATTCTCTTAAATAGTTCTCATCAAATGTCATTTTTACTTATGATTATTATACCAGACTCCCTAAAGACACTGTTAAGTTTGCTGTACTGGTAAGTATGTTTACCTCTCTAAACTTAACTTTAGAGACTGTATTGCAAGTGCAGCTGTGTGGGGTTTTTTGGTTTTGCTTTTTTTTTCTTATTTGGTCTTAAAACTATGCATGTTGCCTTTTTGCCTACAATAAATCCATTTTAGCAGCATAGTGTATGTACTGCTAATAAGAGGCCACAAATTAAGAGTAATTTCAAGTAGAATCAAGCAGCAGAGATGTTTCTTCTCTAAGTAAGCAAGAGCTCTTAGTTTCACCCTTTGATTAATTGCAGACTAATTTTAATAGACCTTCAGCCTTGAATAGACTCTACTCTGGATGCACTGCACTGCCTCAGTGTTACTGAATTTCTGATAGTTGTTTTCACAGTTGACTAGCAGAGTCCTTCAAACCATAGATTACTTCTGTGACTCAAGCGAAGGGTAATGCTCTGATGTCCTCCAGAGAACTCACACTAAATCCTGAAATGATGGAGAACTGATCTCACTTTCACACTGGTATCAGATCTTTCCTCTTCAAAATCTCAAAACACTCCAGCCTGTTCTGAAAGGTTTTGACTTGGAAAGAGTTCCTGTGTTGGAATTTGGAATCTTGCTACATAAGAGGATATCTTGTCCTGTTCTATATGCTTTAACGTACGTAGTTATCAAGGAGAGGGAGGAAAGAGTGAAATTAATGTAAAGAACCTGTCTTTTGGAAATCTAGTTTACTGCTGCCCTTGTGAAACTGAAGATAAATCATTTCATGCATATCTAGTTTTGCAAAGCTTGATACAGCTCAGCATCTGAAGTTACCTGTATGAATGCCTCATACAAGTGTGTTTTACTGACAGTAGCGAGGAATGAACTTGTATGACTTCAAGAACCATGTTGGTGGAAAAAAAAAAACAAACCACATGATTGAGATGGAGCCTTCCTCACTGTTGAATTGATTTCCTCTGAAAATGGGAAGAAAATTCTTTCCTGCGTGTTGCTTGTGAGTTGCTCTTTTGCTGTAAGAAGGGTTGTGAGCATTTGTTCATGCTGTAATTAATAAACCACCAACATAATTTATTCTGTATACTGTATTCCCTCAGTTTTATTTGGTATGAAACTGAAGAAAGTACCAAACCTCCCAGTGATTACAGGAAGCAGATGTATTAGAGATAATTAGGTACTTGACATTTTAAAAGATGAACCTGAATGTACTAGATGGTGACATCTCTGCATTGTAGTTTATCATGAGTTTCATCCTTACATCCTACATGAAAAGTTTTAATACCTTAGCTTTACTAGAGATAATTCCATCCAACATTTTGTTGGTCCTTTTTTTCCAAAATGACATTGATCAGTATCAAATTTTTATTCTGACTCTGAAGACAGGAAACTTGAGTGTGCTGGCTTTTGGCTAGGACCTGCTTTCTGTTCATGTTGATGACTAAGAGGACTCAGGGTTTAAAAATTTTCCTGAAGGAAAAAAATATTCAAAGCATAAATTGCATTTACCCTGAGCAGAAACCTGCTCATTGAGGTCCTTGAGGACACTATGGTTATTCACTGAGCAGGGTGATACTTTGAATGTGTAACCCTATATTTTTCATATCAAATGCGGGTAAAGAAATATTGGCATCTGGCCCACTAACATCCTTAATCATTGAGATCCTGCTCAATATGACTAGGGCTGATGGAAACAAGACCTTTGTTTTGAAAACAAAACAAAACCCCACAACCCCACACAAACAAACATTGGACTAATTCGACAATTGAATAAATATATGAAGCATGAAGTATTAATAAAAGGGATACCTATGAGGACAAAATTGTTAGGGTATCTGTAAACTCCTTGTCACTTGACAGCAATATGAAGTTTACACAA
The DNA here is from genome assembly GCA_013389865.1 of Piaya cayana. NCBI lineage: Eukaryota > Metazoa > Chordata > Aves > Cuculiformes > Coccyzidae > Piaya > Piaya cayana. The sequence goes on along the minus strand of WAAB01007406.1, from coordinate 20,339 downwards.
ATAACATAGCATGTAGATATCTGTAACATGGAAATTCTACAAAGGAAACCCTTAGAATAAGTGAATTGAAATTGTTAATAGGAAGAGCAGTACCCTTCAAGAATGCTAAGGAAGCAACGGAAAGATTGTGAAGTTTCAGAAAAATGTGGATAGCATAGAGCTATTACTAAATTCCACCCTGGGTTTGAGTTCAAATGTTTTTGTTCACACAAAGTTTAGTAGAAAATAACTTAAGCAAGATGCACCATGGTGACTTCATCTATTATATAAATTTTATTACCTGTGGAATCAGTTGACTGTCTTACAAAGAAAAGCAGTATTATCCACATTTATCCCTGAGCTGTTTGGAAATCAGCTGCTGCTGGAAAATGTTAACTGGGAAAGAAATTTTATGAAAAGGTGCTCATTTGGATAAACTAAAATGAAAGAGAATCTTGACTATTGAATTAATTATATGAACAAAATTATGAACAAAACCTACCTTGAATGACCACCAAAAAAAAAAAAAAAAAGAGCAAATAAAAGTTTCAAAAAGTAAAAAATCCTCCAGTGATTTAGGAGTGAATAAGTACACTTGATTAAGATGCAATGGACCATACAATCAAGGTTTCCAACTTAACTTCACCACTACAGTCCTAAGAAAAGGGCTAGTTAATAGTATTTTGTGAAGTATGTCCCTCCCTGAGGTTTTCTCCCTAAACTTCAAAAGGCTTAGCTTTCTAAATAATGTAGAATGTGAACACCTTTGATATATGAATTTGAATGTGATAGAAGTATTTAATCTCTAATTCTACACTGAGGACAATATAATTGCTATACTCCTGCACATGTTCAAACAATCTGCAGTTATGTGCATTGAAATTAAGTCTGTTCTGATTCTGAGCAGAAGGACTAGAGTGACAATTCTGTTCAAATATCATCAGTTCTTCAATGTCCTTTAACTTGAGATTTGAAGTGTCACAGCTTAACAAGAATACATGCAACTGGAAGCATCTATCTCATCTCATATTCACAATAGGTAAAATTTAAATATCATTAGCATGTAGCATGTATGTTATGCCCATTGTTCCTTAGAACGGAGGGTCTTATATCTGTAGGACAGGTGTCAATCTCCTACACACAGTGTTATGACAGCTGTTTCAGGTTGTGAAATATCTTTTGGCTAGAAGCTGTACTTGAATAAGTTTGCATTAGGAAGCTGTTCTTTGTCAAGTTTAATTTTTCTTTTTTTTACCAGTCTGCTTATTTTCTCAGTTGCTATTCGTTGGTTTCCTCTTCTGTATTATTTGAAGAGGTAGTCAATGAGATATGTCTGATGTTTTGTGGACCCTAACATCCAGTAGTAACATAATCACTTTGTTGGAAAGGTACAAATTCATGTTACAGTGTTCTTTTCTTATACTACCACTTCTGATAGTCATCCTTGAATTAGCAATTGTTGAATTTATTAGAGAATTGGTGTCTGTTAAACAGCTGATTTGGTTACTAAATATTTTCAAGTCTTTTCAAATATGATTTTCACATTTATAAATGTGATTTATTGGCAGATCAGACAAGCTTACAAAGACTGTCTCCTGCTAAGGAAAAGCACAATGTGACAGCAAGGAATGGAATTAGTTGAAAGATGGGAAGCTAAGGTAAAGGACTACAATGTTCACGTTGTAGAGTTAAGTGAACTTTCCTCCCTGTTTTATGCCATCATATATTTTGCACCTTATTTAGACTATCTTCCTTGCCATTTAATATGACTGAAATTCCAACGTAATTAGAGAAGACAGCTGATTTTTAGACAAGTGTCTTGTAAAGAACTTCTCTCTGTTGCTCTCATTCTACATCAGTATTATCTGGACTAAATTTTATTTATCAACTACAAAGAGGTCGTGACACAGGTTTCCACCCTGTCTAGTGTATATTTTCTCAGTTAGCAGAATGTTAAATCCCTTTATACTTAATGGAGAAATAAAGGGATTAATCTTTCCCTGCAAATCCAGACACTAGAGTGCTGTGAACTCAATTCCATCTCCTGGGGGCAATGTCTAAAGTAAGAGAGGATGAACTTAGTTACCTAAGTTAAATGCCTGAAGGTAACAATCCCATAATACCACTGACTTCAGTAAGAGTTGAGAGTATTAATTAGCACCTAAGTGGTACTCAGATCTTTGAGAGCTCCACCGGCTATTGAGCAACCCAGATAACCAGCAACTACCCTACAGCAAACAAAGACTTACTTACAAGAACATTTGTACTATGGGCCTTATTGCTACACAAAGGCTTTTGCAGATATATCTGAGACAGCTAACATCTATCAGCTCTGAAACGAGAGCCAGCAAAACAAAAAAGAAATAAAATGATAGCTGTCTTGTCCTCTATGAGCACATGAAGCTGTTTCTCCCTGATAGGCAGCAGCTGCCTGTGAGGAGTTGATAGTGCTGGCTTTGCTTTTCAGGGCTCAAAGTGATTTTATCTGGGCACTGTGGGCATCCTCCTTGCTTGCTTGGTGAGGTGTCCTATTACTCTTCCTGGGATTGATCATCCATGGCACCTTAAGTGCTTGCCTGAACTGAGGGATAAATGCCAATTGCCAAGACAGCATGATTCTCAGACTTGGCTAATATGCCTGGGAGCCCATTCTGGAGGATTAATATCTTCAGAAAAGAGGTGAGCGTTTCAGAGCTAAACATGCAGACATGAGCCAAGTGTGATGTGATGTCTGTACATGATCTTATCTCAATACTCTTGGAGAGAAAGGGAGAATGTTTTCAGTTGGTGGGAATTTGATACCCAAGTCTCCTGAACGCTTGTTGGAAGTCTTACTTGTGAAGCTCATCTGCTTAGGCATGCACTCAGCAAAAATTAGTTTTGTTTGGTGTGGTTTTTATCTGACTAAGGATGGGAGAGGGCTAGGTTCCAAGTTTACAACATTTTTATGTTGTAACAGTTTTGCTCTACTTAGTACAAAAATTTATTAACAAATTCAGCTAACAAAATGTACTTTAAATGAACAGCTAACTCTCCGAAGAAACCTGCTGCCAGTTAGAAAACATTGCTACTTAACTGATGGACACCTAAGCCATAAGGAAATCATGTGGCATGACTACAGTACCTTTTCTTTTCTCATGATGGACAATATTATATTTTGACAGTAGGCAAAATAAGTACCTTGGTGGCATAAGTCAAACAATGGAAATGGAAACAAAATCTCTGGAGATACAGAATTTCTTACACCTACTCTGGTCAAGTAATCAATCTTCATTCAAGTAATAAAATTTGAAGAGAATGATACTACTCCTATGAGTGCAGTAATAGCAAGTCTTCTGTGAGCCAGCAGTGTGCCCAGGTGGCCAAGAAGGCCAATGGCATCCTGGCTTGTATCAGAAACGGTGTGACCAGCAGGTCCAGGGACGTTATTCTCCCTCTGTACTCAGCACTGGTGAGACCGCTCCTTGAATACTGTGTTCAGTTCTGGGCCCCTCAGCACAAGAAGGATGTTGACGCTCTGGAGAGTGTCCAGAGAAGAGCAACAAAACTGGTGAAGGGGCTCGAGAACAGGCCTTATGAGGAGCGGCTGAGAGAGCTGGGGCTGTTTAGCCTGGAGAAGAGGAGGCTGAGGGGAGACCTCATTGCTCTCTACAAATACCTGAAGGGAGGTTGTAGAGAGGAGGGAGCTGGCCTCTTCTCCCAGGTGTCAGGGGACAGGACAAGGGGGAATGGCCTCAAGCTCCGCCAGGGGAGGTTTAGGTTGGAGATTAGGAAGAAGTTTTTTACGGAAAGGGTCATTAGGCACTGGAATATGCTGCCCAGGGAGGTGGTTGATTCACTTTCCCTGGAGGTGTTTAAGTTACGGGTGGACGAGGTCCTGAGGGACATGGTTTAGTGTTTTGTGGGAGTGGTTGGACTCGATGATCCTGTGGGTCTCTTCCAACCCGGTGATTCTGTGATTCTGTATTACCTTTTTTCCCCTAGATGCTCCTGGATCCTCTCCTTCTTGTTAAAAACATAACTATGTGTATATATAGTTTTCTGATGTGTAGCGAATGAAGAGATAGAGACCCTTGAACCCCATCCAGTAAACTCTTTTTAGATCGTGAAACTGAAACTAGGATCTTGTTCAAGCCACTTCTAAAGAAGCAAAAGGGCTGAAAAGGGCATCGTAAAAATCCCTCTCTTCCATTGGGAATTTCACTTAGTCACACTGGCTGCCCAGACACCATTCTTAGTGTATGCAAGACTGTTACACATATGAAAGGCTTCATTTTAAATTCTGTATCCTTTTTCTCAGTGCATTCCTCATGATGGACAGAACATTTTTCCCTTGGCTAGATGGGTTCCATTTGTGATCAAATACCATCAAGCAGATGCTGAGATTGTTATCAATCATAAGATATTATTTATTTTAATTGAACTTAATGTTTCCAGAATGCTTGAGTACTCTGTGATGTTCTCAAGTGCTAATGTTTGTGTTAAGACATCATATTAACACATGTAATGTGCTCCATCCCATCCATCATAACAGCAGGGCATCCATCTGCCTAGTAACTCTTCTCAAATAGAGTGGCTGAGTATTAATTTTATTCAGATCTCATTTCTGCCTGAAAACAGACAAGTACAAGATGGTCACACGCAAGGGTTTTAGAAATAACAATGCCTCTGGATGCAATGTGCTACTTTTGTGGAGATTTACCTCCTTGCAGAAAATAGTGAGCAGCCAGAGTGAACTCTGCAGAATGGAAATATCAAGCTGATCAACATTTCCGCATTGCTACCAAGATAATCCGTCATTTGAGCTGCTTATCTGAAATCTGCCTCATGAATCTGATGGGACGATTTACCCTAAGTAGTTAATTATGATGTTGCTAAACTTCCTTCTCTCTCCTTATTCCTTCACTTTAAAAAATCAGGCAAGTATAAAGACTGTAAATTTTAATTAAAAGCAAATGAAAAAATTATCTAGCTGAATGCTTACTAAGGAACTTGAAATTATCATTTTACTTTTATTCTGATTTTATTCTCTTCCTTAAATGTTCAGTGTTGGTGGCCTCTTTCTGAGTGAGGATATAGGGCTAGATAGATTTTTAGTCTGAGCTAATCTGGCTGTTCTTACAAAGCTGTGGGATTTGGGTGGTTTTACTTTTTAGTATATTTGTTGGATTATATTTGCTTGGATCTTTGGGTTGTTGCATTTTGGTTTTGTTTGCTTTGTTGGTGGGTGTCGTTTTGTTTGTTTGGGGTTTTTTTATTTGGTTTTTGTTGTTGCTGTTGTTCATACCTGACAGGGCACTTAGTTGGAGAATTCCTCTGTGTCAGGCTAAGCCCTGTCTGTTGTCCTGGCCTGAACCTGGCTGTGAGGGGAGTGCAAAGACAGAATGAAGACACTGCCAGATTAATTATTTCTAGGGCATGTGAGAGTCTGATACTCTTCTACTCTAATTTAAACTGCATATGGTAGGAAACATCATTAAGGAATTTGGGGTTTAACTTATTTTGTACCTGAGACTTATGAAGAAACTTTTGTACATTTTGTAATTTAGATGTCACATTTGGTGATGGTGATAAAGAATCACAGAGACATGTTTTCATACATGAAAGAAAGGTGCCATGATAATATGTGAAACGGTTCAGTGTTTGTTTCACATACACGTAATATATTTTGTTTGTGAAGAGATGTTTCACTGATTATACAGATTTCTCAGCCGATCTCTTTAGGAAGATCCTATTCAGGTTCTGTTTGCACGCAAACTTTCTTTTCCCTCAGCTGGGGCAGAGAGATACGTTTACTTTTGTGGACCCACTGAATTAACACTGTACAACAAGTTACACTGTACAACAATTAACAATTAACATTGTTCCACTGTACAAGCAGGTCTGGTTTAGGGTGGGGCTTTTGTGTTGCTTAGCAAAAAGTGCATCTCATGATACATGTGAGAAAAGATTAAGATTTAAGTAATAAAAGGCATTTTCATACCAGAGAAGGTTTAAGTTTTACTCAAATAGTTATAAAACCTTTCATTCTCCTTTTACTTATTTGCTAACCAGGACAGCCCTGGATTTCATGTGATAACCTTCAGTCCTCTTGGGAAACTGTTGTGCCCGGTCTTCCTAGAAAGCTTTCCTGCCCAGAGCTGGCTGTATTGTTCTATGCAACACAGTCCCTAGAGAAAAAGCAGCAAAATGTACATGATTGTAATATTTTTATGCCCAGAACAATCTAAGAGGGAGAAATGGCCCCTGTCCAACCTCTTCTATTAATTCCTAAAAGAGGTTAAAGTTTCTCCTTGGAGGTTTTAAGACTTTGGGGATATTCTCAAATTGCCTTTCATTACCTTTACAGCTATAGTATAATTCTTGATGAATCCCAGAAGTTCCCACTAAGTCCACAGGAAGTTCTGGACTCTAGTATTCCAAAAGGTGAGGCATAAATGTTTGATGAAGGCATCTGCTTAAACATTTTTGTGATTTGACCAACTACTGAATTATGACAGATTCAAATTTTGTTCTCCTTCAGTTGCAACTGAAACCTGTGCTGAGATGCTTCATCAGCCCTGAGGAAATAGGATCCCACATGTGTGACCAATGGTTTGATACCTAAAGAAGTTCATCAGTTCATAGAAACCTATATGGGACCTTAAATCGAATCCAGTTATGTTTTCAACTTCTGTTTGTCCTTGCTACATAGAGTTGTCGTTTATTCTTGTACTTGTCATGGAACAGGTGATCCTGAGTGCTATCATGAAGCACATGCAAGAGAACCGAGTGATCAGGCCCAGTCAACACGGGTTCACAATAGGCAGATCTTGCCAAAAAAATCTGATCACCTTCTATGACAAAGTGACTTGGCTGCTGGATAAGGGAAAGACTGTGGATGTATCTTCTTGGACTTCAGTAAAGCCTTTGACACAGTTTCTCACAGCATTCTGCTA
>WAAB01007404.1:0-40044 GCA_013389865.1 Piaya cayana | reverse complement strand
TTCCCTTCTGCCAATGCTGACCATGGAGCCAGTGGTGTTTAAAACCGCAGCGTTCCCCTATTGTACCATGCTGGGATGGCTGTTGTAAGGCAGAGCACATAAGGAGCAGAAATAAAGGATTCTTGAGCAAGCAAAACTGTCTTGATTTGTCTGCTCTGAAGCCTCCTGTAACCATCCCTGCTGAACTTCTGCTTCATGCAATGACCTGCTTTGAGAAAAAAAAATTAAGCAAACCAGGAGGAAGATGTAATAACTATAAAAATCATGCTACAGTCATGCAAAGCCTGGAACAGTGAGTGTGAGGGTTAGCAAACCAGGAGAAAAGTTAATACGGTTGTTGGGGGAGTGAAAATTCACCAAATAAGGACAGGACAGCCTTGCTATTTTATTGCATTCAAGTCTTGCTAAGACAAGCATTTACAGTAATTTCTCTGTCAAAGGGCAAAAATAAATTGATTGCTTAGGCAAATCCTTATTAACAGACTCTGTAGCTTGACACTGAACTGAGGGAGCAGTCCAGAGGAGGGCAGTAAGGCTGGAGAACAAGTCTTGGGAGCAGCTGCGGGAACTGGGACTGCTTAGTCTGGAGGAGGCTGAGGGGAGACCTTACTGCTCTCTACAACTGCCTGAAAGGTTGTGGAGAGGTGGGTGTTGGTCTCTTTTCCCAAGTAACAAGTGATAGAATGAGAGAAAATGACCTCAAGTTGTGCCAGGGGAGGTTTAGGTTGGATTTTGTGAAACATTACTGACAGTGGTGAAGCACTGGTATGGGCTACCCAGGGAAGTGGTGGAGTCTCCTTCTGTGGAGATGTTCAAAAACATGTATCTGTGGTGCTTCATGACACGGTATAGTAGACACAGTGGCGTTCGGCTGACAGGTGGACCTGCTGATCTTAGAGTCATAGCGTCACAGAATGGTTTGACCTGTAAGGGACCNCCAGGCTGAACAACCCACAACTCTTTCAATCTGTCCTTACCCAGGAGGTGCTCCAGCCCTCAGATCATCCTTGTAGCCTCTACTGAACCCATTCCAACAGCTCCATTTCCTTCTTACATTGAGGATTCCAGAACTGGACACAGCACTCCAGGTGAAGTCTCAAGAGAGGTATCTTAGATACCTCTTAATGATTCAGCACTCTTAATGATCACATGGGCCCCCTGCTCTTTGGAGGAGAGTTGTGGTCACAGTGCCCAGAGAGCATTCACAGCTGGTTCTGGTGCACACAATACAGCACGGGCATGACATTCATCTAAGACTTAATTGTTCAATCAGTTGCCCAATAGTTTGTGTGCCAAACACAGGAGTCCCTAAAAACACCACTCAGACAAGAACGGATACTTCGTGTATCCCACCTTTGCAGTCCGCAGGAACTTACGGTTTAGCCAAACAATTGGGACTGTTTTCTTGAGCAGGGGGCATGGTTACAGGGTTTAATCATCTTGCACTGCAAGCTAAGTGGGGCATGCCAGGTGTGGAGGTTTAAAAACCAAAACAGATGCCCAGCTGCACCCTTCACAAGTGTGATTAAAGAAACATAAATAGTGGATGTAACAAGAGCTACTCTCTGCAACTTCGTATTTTTTATATCTAAAGCACAGATTGGAGTAGTGAAGCCTGCACAGCAGTCTGTGAGTTTCACTGTCTTTATGATGCAAAGATGGCACAGCCAGCGTTGCAAAGAAGTCCAAAATAACTTTATTAAGAAACCAGGAAGGCACAACTGTGTTTACTCGCTGTGGGTAACCTGAGTGAGCAGGGCATTTATTTCTGCCTTTGGCTACTGTGATTTGCACAGATATTTCACAACTGAAGGTAAAAAGTTTCTCCGCTGTTAGATGCGGCAACATTTGGTCACCTTCTACACGATTAAACAGACACAGCATCCATTTAAAACAACAAGCAGAGGGAAGTCAACCAGGGCCTTCTGCTCCTGATCAGTGCTCACTGAAGTATTCAGTTAGCACATCTATGAGCTCCTGTTTCTTCCCCCCACCCTTCAGCCCACAAATCCTGCATGCCTCCTTCAGAACAGGCACCGTGAGCTTCCCCAGTGTGCCCTTCTGCACATGGCTCCGCAGCTCATCTTTTGAGATGTCTACCTTGGGCTTCTTCTCAGTTGGACCATCAGAAGCTGGAAAGACAAATTTTAGATCACCAAGATTTTAAATTAGCTTTTTAGTAAGAAAGACATCAATGTTTCTTATACGTGCCACGGTTAATGGCTGTTAGCAGGCAGTATTTTAACAGCTACCTACATGTTCATAGACATTGTTTCCATATTTTGTTTTATTGAAGTAGGTGTCACTCGCTATGCAAGTCATATGAATGAGTCAAAACTCAAGTATGAAACTTCTGTGTTCTGATGGGAAGCACCCTCAAATGAAACTTTTAAGAGATTCTCATCCCGACAGAAGAATGTAACTATTCCCCAGTGCGTTCAGCTGACTGACACTCCCACTTTATGCAGAATTTCATGGACTGCCAAGCAACACATGTAACTTCAGCATTACTTAGACATTAAGCCCTAAAGATGCCTATTTTGGACTTGCTAAGCAGCCCAGGCATAAAAATCTATATCCTAACCACGAACGCAAACTGGAAACACGAACAAGTTTACTAATCTGTTGTCCCTCTATCCCTGGAGGTGTTCAAGGCCAGGTTGGATGGGACCCTGAGCAGCTTAGTCTAGTGGGAGGTGTCCATGCCCATGCCAGGGGGACTGGAATTAGATGATCTTTAAGGTCCCTTCCAACTCAAACTATTCTACGATTCTAAAAAAGCTGAGGTTGTTAATAATGACAAAACAATAATAAAAAAAAACATATTTTGCATTAATTTACACACATTTCTTCCTATGCTTCTCTCTTTTTTCACTACACAGTTTCTCATTCCAGCAGTTCTTTAGCTGGATACTGCTACATCCTCCGCTTTCTAAGACTCACTGCTAGATTTAAGTCCTCTTTGTTGTGGAGATGAGTAAAGAGCTATTGCACAAGCAGCTTCTAAAAGCTGCCAGACAAACTGAAAATGAAGAAGCCCCTAAACAAAGAGCACAGGCATTGTGTTGCACGTCTGCGCTGTCACTGCTTACCTTGTTTTCGCTTTACAGCCTTCCCATCAGGATTGTAGTCAGGGGGATAAACTAGCTCCTTAAACTCCTCCACCAGGTTGCCCAGCCTGCGGTTCATCTCTTCAGCCTTTGGCACTGGCAAAAGAGAAAGATTTGCCCTCTCAAAACCAGAGTGATCACTGGGAAGTCCAAATGATGCTGTCACCAGATACAATTGTGCTTCTGTAATTACTAGCAAGCGTCTGGCAAGCATGCAAACCACAAAGCCCTGTGGTAGGATATTCATCAATGAGAAAGTTACAGCTCTTGGTAGTATCAAGGGTTTGTGTAATACGTATTTAAGGGACTCCCACACACCTCTGAAAGGAAAATATATGCACAGAGTAAAACTGATATGGTTGAGGTGATGCAGAAGATCTCCTACCTGGCTGCACTGTTACCCAGGTCTAATCTCAGATATTTAAAATACAACAGGTCACTATCTAAAGTTGTGAGCAGCTTGAGGCAGAATAGCTTGTTTCTGTGATATATTTTAATGATAGCAAGCACAGGAACCTAGATTATTTGTTAGGTATCACTTCAGAAGAGAGAAACAGTTACTCTCACGCTGTCTGTAGAGCACAGCATAGTTTAAAAAAGGAACTTCAGGACTAGTTTTCTGTCCTTCAACAGTATGTTCTTACATAGAAACTCTCACAGTCACAAGGTGGCATCACTGCCTCCTAGCAGCACAATTTCTTAAGTAATTCTGTCCCTTTATCAGACTGAAATGAATATTGATTAGACTTCTAAAATGAGGAATTCAGACAGAACATTTGTCACCATAGAACAAATGTGATTAAACTTTAATTTTGGAGGGAAAAGTGATCACATTTTTTTAATCTTAAAAGTGACAGTGTTAGGCTGTACGGTTTCAATATTTCAGAATGGACACATCCAGAATTCTACATCTTAGAACTGCATGCAGCAGAAATATTTTTTAAAAGACATTTTGCTTTGTAGTAGCACATCTCTGACCTGGAACAAAGTCAAGAGCCCTCTACCTCACCTCCCTTCACCCCATCAATAATTCTTACTTGTAAGATCTTCAGCTTGTTCTGGTTCCATCATATCCAGCGCCAAAGCCTCGAGATTCCTGAAGTGCTGCTGCAAAACTGGGTTCTCAAAGCTGTCAGTCCTGTCAAGAGTTCCCAAAAATGTCAATGCATGCTGCCAAGGAAACAAACAAGACACGCAAAATCGATTTCAAAGTAAAACTTCCCTTTTTCCCATGTAATGATTCATCTCATCAGAACAACTGCTTTTCCTCTTTTCAGTTTACCTGCTGGATCATTATTCTGTCATGTATCAAACACATTAGAATGCTGTGTGAGACTTAGAAAGCTGTGCAAGGCAAATGGAGACAGTGGTATTCAACTTATTACAAGTTATGCTACTTTCCACATATCCAGAAAAAAAAATCTCCTATAAAAGCACTTGATAGAGATTATCCTCTCTATAATGACAAAAGCCTAACTGCTCCTCTAAGGCGCTCTAATTTAAACGATTCAGGTCTGATCTGCAACGTATTGCCAGAATCACAATAAAATGTGATACCTCTGCAACAAATGACAACAGCCCAGAGAACAAGAGCAATTCTGTGAAGAACTCCAGAACGTGCTACATTCTGCATGCGGTGCCTGGGTATGCAGAATAATTAAGAATAAGGTTTGGACAAAGCTACTGCGAAGGGAAGCGATTTGCATCAAAATCTCATCTTGTGGACACCACAGCTGAACAGCATATGCAACAATGTAAGCAACAGCGTTGTGTTTTCTTCCTCATCCACACACACACACAAGCCCCGTACACAATTTATCTCCATGTACCTGTATTTGAATCGGAGTTTTTGAATTATTTCTTTCATTTTGTCTACCTGCTCTTGACTGGCTGGCACCTTTTCTGTAAAATCAATATTCCGTTTGTCATCTGCATATGGTAGGAAAATGATGTGGAAACCTGCACAAAAGAGAGAGAGCATGGAACAGTTACCATAGAATCATAAAATTTTTGGGGTTGGAAGGGACCTTAAAGAACATATAGTTCCAACCCCCCTGCCATGGGCAGGGACACCTCCCACCAGACCAGGCTGCCCAAGGTCCCATCCAACCCAACCCTGAACACCTCCAAGGATGGAGCAGCCACAACTTCCCTCAGTAACCTGTGCCAGTGCCTCACCACCCTCACAATAAAAAAATTTCTTCCCAATAGCTAATCTAAATCTCCCCTCTTTCAGCTTAAAACCATTACCCCTTGGGTATTGCTGCACTCCCTGATAAAGAGTCCCTTCCCAGCTTTCCTGTTGGCCCCCTTTAAGTACTGGAAGGTCGCTATAAGGTCTTCTCGGAACCTTCTCTTCTCCAGGTTGAACAACCACAATTCTCTCAGCCTGTCCTAGTATGGAGGTGGTTCAGCCCTCTGATCACCTTCGTGGCCTCCTCTGGAATCACTTGAACAGACCCACGTCCTGCCTGTGCTGACTATTGCCTCAAAACAATAATCTATGGGAAAGACCAAGGTGCTCATTAGTTAGGTCTGACAACTTGCCAAACTGGCTACTTTTTTGCTGTAAACAACAGCAAATACATCCTGGAACTTACAGCATGATGCTCTCAACGTATATTTACCAACACCAACCTCAGTGTATATTACCAACATCACTAACACCCTTTTGAAAGAGATTCAAACTAAATGCATAGCTAAGAGCTAGAAACTTGTTGCCTTCTAATACAGATCAAGCCATGCACCTTTCCTATCTCTCAGTTGCTATTAACCTGAAAAAGGCTTGTTTGAAAATTAACGCCCACAATTTATTTCTGAAGTTCTTTAGCTTGTACATAAGCAGCGTTATTTCATTTCCTTACTTTACCTCCTTCCCAGAAGAGCATTTTCCAGTTAAATAGGTCAGAAAATAGAAAAGAGCAAGAATCTGCCTTTGCTTCCTGATCATTCCCCACTCAGCTGCTAGTGCGAAACTCAGTATGTGATATTATTTATTTAAGGCTTGAAAATGCATCCTCGGACACCACAGAATTCAGAGAGACATTCTGTCTGGTCAGCAAACAGGAAAAAAAGGCTTTTAATTTGTAAGCTAAGTTACTTAAATCTACTTATAAAAAGATAGGAAGTGGGAAAATACTGTGACTGTTACACCTGAGCAAGCACTGATGCAACTGGCCTTTTAAAAACAGAATTAATATTATAGAATCATTTTGCTGGAAAAAAACTTAGCTCCAACCGTACCTAAATCATGTCCCCAAGCAACTCATCTACCTGCTTTTAAACACTTCCAGGGATGGAGACTCAACCACCACCCTGGGCAGCCCATTCCAGTGCTTAAGAACCCTTCCTGTGAAGAAATTTTTCTCTAATGACCAGTCTAAACTTCCTCTGGTGCAGCTTGAAGCTGTTACACCTTGTCTTATCACCAACCACTTGGGAGAAGAGACCAACACCCACCCCTCTACAACCTCCTCTCAGGGAGTTGGAGAAAGCAATAAGGTCTCCCTTCAGCCTCCTCTTCTCAAGTTCCTTCAGCCGCTCCTCCTAAGAATTGTTCTCCAGTCCCTTCACCAGCTTCCTTGCCCTTCTCTAGACTCACTCCAAAGCCTCAACGTCCTTCTTGTAGCAAGGAGCCCAGAATTGAACACAGGATTCAAGTGCCTCACCAGTGCCAAGTACAGGGGCAAAATCACTTCCCTGGTCCTGCTGGCCATGCTGATTCTGATCCAAGTCAAGATGCCATTGGCATTCTTGGCCACCTGGGCACACTGCTGGCTCATGTTCAGCCGCTGCCAACCAACACCCCCAGGTCCTTCTCCTCCAGGCAGCTTTCTAGACAGACCTCTCCTAGTCTGTAGCTCTGCACAGGGTTGTTGAGCCCCAAGTGCAGGTCCCGGCATTTGGCCTTGTTGAACCTCATCCCATTGGTCTCAGCCCAGCGGTCCAGCCTGCTTAGATCCCTCTGTAGAGTCTCCCTACCCTCCAGCAGATCCACACTTCCTCCCACTTTAGTGTCATCCACAAACTTGCCGAGGGTGTATTCAATCCTCTCACCCAGGTCATTGATAAAGATATAGAACAGGACTGGACCCAGCACCGAGCCCTGGATATCAGATGCTTCCAATGACAAAACTGATTTCCAAAAGGGATGCTGGAAAGCGCTCTCCCCAGTTTTAAGGCGAGCGGTGCTAGGGATATTTTTACACAATGCAGTAGGCTGTTGTGCTGACTCTCTCCAACCATGCAGGGAAAAGCAGCATCTCTTCCAATACCTGGAGGGGCCACCTGCACTTTCTGCTCATCCACCTCTTCCTCCTGGGGAACCAGGGCCACAAAGCGAGGGGGGGTGTTCCGGCGGGCGGTGTATCTGCACAGTGCCATCACCTCCTTCTCCAAGCATTTAATCAATAAAGCATTAAATAGCGTTGTACTCCCTGCAAAGTAAAGACTGCATTGGTCAGATTGACAGCTTTGCTCCTGTGTTATAGAACGTGACCCTAGATACGACAATTCCAATACTTGTGACTTATTTGAGATGCTTGCAATGTTCCAGAGGTAAAAAGCAGCTTTTAGAAAGCGGAACCCTTGTAAATTATGTTAGTGTCTCTCCTGGTCTGAGCAGTGAGAGTTCTGGTGAAATAAATGGAAGCACTAGCACCTGAGCAATTAAATACATTTAAAAATTGGAAATGGGTATCTACAAAGCCTCCTTCTTGTCTGTTGGGACATCACAGTAGCAGAATATCATAGGACCTTCTGCAGAAGTAACACACTAAGAATTTAGATCGCAATATTCCTCTCTCCAGGCATACGTTTGCTTTGTATTTTACCAGATGCAATGGTCAGGAAAAGACTGACACGTAAGGAAGGTGTTTGATTCAGGAAAGTGCTAACCTGGACAAGCTATTGTAAAGGCTCTTCTTCAGTCAGATGCTGCAAAGCATCTAGTCAGAACTTAGCCCTCTTTATCGAAGAAGAGGGAGCTGGAGTTCTTGCTTTACTTTTGCAACTTGGGATGGATTAATACTATATTTCTACATAAGCAGACCTACACAGACACATAAAAAGTGGGGGAAAAAGGCAGTCTGAATCGTGCTCTCCTCCTCTCTTTACAATCCTATGAAATGCTGCTAACTCAACTATACTTCTCAAGTACTGTGTTTCCACTCCTAGCTGATATGGACTTAACAGCAATTATCTTCATTGTTTTGGGGCTTGGTCTTTTATTTGGGGTTGGTTTGTTTGTTTTCACCACCTTTGCCTTCTTGTCTGGTATTAGGATCCTTCACTTTCATAAATGACAAAACCAAATATTTTGAGATTACATCTGCATAGTTTGATGAGCTGCTTGTCATGATGGATGAAATATGAAGTCATATCAGCTCCTCTGCCATTAAAGAAAATAAGAATTAACTGCAGCTAAAGAGGGGCAGTAGTAACAGTTAATTTGATACTTTTTAATATTAGCAATTTATTAAGTTAAGACAAAGATTCCTCACTGGATGATCCCCACTTAAACAGACTATGAATCAGTTGGTTACCCTAATATGCAAGGCAGTGAATCTTCTCTTGTCGTCTTTACTTACCACTTACTAAGGACTCCTCAGGATAGAGGAACTGGGAGGGCTTGATATGATGGTGCTGTTTTAGCATTGAAAGTGGTTTGAAGCCAATCAGGAACAAGCCTGGAGAATCAAACCGTTTTAATTCTTCTGTTTCCTCTTTCTCCAGCACAATCTGGCGGTTCCCATATGTCTAAATCAGGGAAGAGGAGATAGTGGTGCTGTTAGCATTAAAAAAAAAATTTGGAGGGAGGAGGGAAGAGGATGCAAGTGTCGTTTGCCACTAATGAAAAGAAGGTTATAGACAAGACAGAGCAAACTCTACTCATTAGCGCACACTGAAATGGCAAGTCACAGTCTGTGACCGTTGTCCCAAGGAAAATTCCACCGGGACATTAGCCTTAGGCACTTTTACAAGGCAGCTCTTAAGTCTTTGAGCAGAGAGGCCGTCACATCTCATCCCTGGGAGTTCTTCAGACCTGTCACAAAGAAACCCTAAGCAACCTGGTCTGGTTTTGTGAGTCTTGTTCTGGGCTGGGTTGGATGAGATATTTTCAGAGACCCTGTCTGATTCTACACTTGCTCCTGGCAGAAACAGTAACCAAGAAACAAAGCCTTTGAACCATCAATCATAAGTCACAAAACCATATCGTAGTCCAGCTGCCGAAGTTAAGCACCAAAGCTTAATGCTCAACTCTATTCATCTCCAGTACTTTATTTCACGAAACTCATGTCTGGTATAAATAAACTTTAAATATTTAATCTCCAGATAACAGTTTTAAGAGCCTTTAGCATGGAAAGACACACCAAGTGCACTTGTAATATACCTAGCAACTGCATATCCTGCTTTGATACGAGGCCGTGCCTCGACAGAAAAAAACATTATATCTCCATCAGCCAAACTACCAAGCAGGGAGGCAAAGCAAGTAACGAAATAAAAAAGACAAAGGTAATACACCTTTTTTTAATTGGTTTGGAAAAGAGCTCCAAGCCACCCCCGTGATCCACATTTGTATGTTTAATAAAATGGATAAAATCTGTTCCTAATGAATCAAAAGATAACTCCAGCAGTGACAGCACAAGACCAGATAAGGTCAGACTCTGACAAGCTGGTTCTGCCTTAAAGAAAGAAGCAACCTGTTCTCCTGAGTGCAATTCCACCAGCAACTATTCTTTTCCTTGACAATCACACCAGCAAAACAACCCACACTCACTATGCATAGCTTGCAAAGTGACCAGGCTACCACCAGAGGCACACAGAGGCAAGTATTTCTGCATCTGATCTTGAAAGTGAAATAGAAACAAAAGCAAAAAGAGAATCGGCATGCACCCCCGACAGCACAGAGACAAAAAAATGCAGGCACAAAATCAATACCTTACCTGAGCCCTTTTTGTGTCACTGGGCAGGAGCAGGCTGCCCGTTTTCCCATTAAACGTCCTCGTTTTTGTTTTAACCGGCTCGTTAGTTTCCCGATAAAGCTTCACTGGGTAGGGCTTATGAGCTTTTTGAAGAAGGTTGTAAACACCAACAGCAAGTGACAGATCTTTGCTTAGGTACAGATTTAACCTGTATAAAAAAGCAGACACAGACTTGAGATTTCCAAAAGATCACTTTTGCAAAAGAAAATCACCTCCTGAGATAACACACTTAGTGATGTCCTCCTATTCTCCTCCGCTAAAATCATATGTATTTTGAAAACACACTATTACTTGAGTAATAATCTCACTTTTATAAAAACATTCTTGCAGTGCTGTCACTTCTGGTCATAAAAATTATTTAAACACAAAGACTTTACCACACTTCCTCCATCTTTTTCTCACTCTGAAGGGCAACTATGCTCACGCAGAGCACACGACAAGCTCACATCTAGGTTTAATACAATGAGATGTCAACAGAAGGCAAAATTCCCCCAGAGAACCCCATCAAGACAAAGAATATCATGATTTAAGAAAAAAAACAAAATAATCAATCAGAAGGTAGAGAAAAATAGGAGGAATTTCTTCACGATGAGGGTGGCGAGGCACTGGCACAGGTTGCCCAAGGAAGCTGTGGCTGCCCCATCCCTGGAGGTGTTGAAGGCCAGGTTGGATGGCGCCTTGAGCAGCCTGGTCTGGTGGGAGGTATCCCTGCCCATGGCAGAGGGGCTGGAACTGGATGATCTTTAAGGTCTCTTCCAACCCTAACTATTCTAAGATTCTATGAAAAATTCAGAAGTAAAGGTTTTAAATTGGAGGTAATGTACAAGTTCTGAGAGCAGAACAGTGAATGACTGTGAGTGTTACTTCCTCTGCTGTTAAAAATATCACTGGTATGAGATTCTTCCTCCTCAATTATTAGAAAACTTCAGGAATATTCTAGAAGAGGAGAATAAAGCTGCGAGCAGGAGCAAGAATACCGGTGTCAGCAGCTCAGGGTGGGATTATTTTTTTTTAAAAAAACATATACAAAACCCACCAGGCTGTGAAATTAAGTCCCTTACTGTGTTTCCACATCGTTCTCCTCTGCACTCATTCAAAAACCCCAACTGTTGTGGAGTACACAGTTCCAAAAATAGTTCTATCTGCTTTGTCAAGATCTCTTTAATCTCTCTGTAAGTATCTCTAATCTTTCAGTAGGAGATCAGAAATGCCAACACTGTGTGAACCCACACCAAGTGTGTACGCACACTGGCCACATATATTGATTTAATAATAGGCCAAAATACCTACCAGTCACATTGAGATAACTTTTTCTATGTTATTATCAGTAAGAAAAGCCTCATTTCAATTAGTTTTCACTATAAAGTAATAATTTACATGATGTCATTTGTTAAAAAATTATTTCTGGCCAACATCAATACAGGAGATGGCATGGAAGAAAAAAGGAGGCCTAGCTTCAGTCTCCATTCTTCTCATCCACCAAAGACAAATACCCTTGGAAGCTATGGAACAAACACCAATCTTGGTCTGAGAAATTAAGACTGAGGATTGTAAGCACTGATGCTTTTGTAAACCAATCACTGCAGAAAAAGCAGGTGAAAAGCAGTCTAAACATCAGGTGCCTCCAATGAATGTAACATAACTTGGCACAAACCTGACTAAAGTCCGTTTCTTTGTCTCCTTTGCTCGTACTTTCTTCATGAGATGTTCCAGTTTTCCCGATTCCTCAGGTTGGATCCCAAGGTCCTCATCCTCCGCTACATTTATGATGTCCCTGTAGAACAATGAGATATCGAACCCTCCAGGTTTCTTCAAATGCATCAGGTCCAGGATGATACCTAGAAAAAAAAGTAAGAGTTAGGAGGAAGACCAGAGAAACTGCTTTCTTCCTACATCAGCACACTCCTCAGCACTCTCAGATTTTCCTGTGTAAGCAAAGAATCCAAAAATTAATAAGGTCCAAATTGTTGTCTACACCAGATGTGAAGGTTTCTAGGGAAACAGGCAGAAGACATTCTTCAACTTCATTCAGAACAACACGAGAGAAAATGTTCCCTCCCTAATTAAGAATCTGGACAACACTCTGTATAAAACAGCTCTGACCAGCCCCTACAAAGCATAACCTTACCTCAGGCATAGAGGCAAGCAATAAGTTCAGAAATTCCCCTTCCCCAGTTACAAGGGCTAATGGATTAAGGAAGCTTCACAGCTTCTAGATCCAGCACATCTGCTTGAGCTCCCTAAAACCCATAGCTGAACTAATGAAGCATTTGGCCTCCAGTCTCTGAGATCAGGCTGCTGTTCTTCAGCTAATTCAAAATGGAACGATTCAAGTAATTTTCCTTTTGTGTTAGTATAAGACTGCTATTCCCTTCCTGGAAATGCTGGAAAAATAAAATATGAGTTTGCTTTCCACTGCCCTCTCAAGTCCTGATTTATGCTATCAGAGCAGAAAAAGAGATCCTAGAAAATAAGCACTAGTTGTTGAATACCAGATTGGATAACAGCTTTTCTAATTGAATTAGATATCAAATTTCTAATTTAGAAAGCTTCAGAAAGATTCCTCAGTTCTGATGATTTTACATTGTCTCTACATCACGAACTTGCAATGCAGTTAACATCTGCTGCAGGGATAGGTTACTTCCATTCTGTCTGAAATTAAAGGAGGAAAATAATAACCTGTGTCTCTCAGATCACTGGCTCTGGTCCTGGCCAGCTTGGCTTTAGCGCTGTCATTGGCATGAGGGTTATCTTCGTTAGTGAAGAGCATGATCCTTTTGTGACTCAGTTTGACTCGGACATCACTGAAAAGATTGGAGCAGGCCCAGAGCGCTTCACCCAGCGAATAGTCAGCATTGTGGCCAAAGGTCTCGCGGAAAAGTACTCGTCCTTCATCTCCCCTGTATTGGTCCAGCTCTAGAACACGCTTTGCACCTAGGGACAGCAATAATAGCATTTGCATGCATTAGAAATACTCAAAGACCTACCACAAACACTTCTAAACGTGCACCGTGAGCCTCTTGCAGCTGATGACTATGTAGATTCATAGAAGATCCTGAGTTGGAAGGGACCGACACGAATCATCAGGTCCAGTCTCTGTCCCTACACAGAACAAACCCAACATTCACACCACACGTCTGAGGGTGTTATACAAATGCTTCTTAAACATTATTAGGCTCAGCACTGTGACTGCTTCTGTGGGGGTAACATCCTATAGTACCTCTGCGGTGGTGCCCTTCCAACGCCTGGCTGAGAAAATTGCTCAGCAAAGCCAAACCTTTGCAATATTGCAAGCCAGTCACTACTTGAAAGCACCAGCTGGGGCCAAGAGTTGTCCTGGCACCAGTGCAAGGCTCTTCCTGTTGTGGGCGGGATCAAAGTATGATAAACCGTCGGCACTGAAAGGACAAGTCATGTGGGGAAGGTGGAGAGTACTTCCTCCTCCTTTGCCCCACGTGCCGGATAGAAACAACCTAGAGGTCAGATGCAGCCCACAGATCACCATGTGCAGCATAGCAACATTCAGGGTAGTTACCAGGGACTTTTTAAAGCTCTCTGGTCTACTTCAGCCCAACAATGACTCCTTTTCCCAGCTAATAGCAGGTTCTCTGTTTTCTCCCATAACTCCTCAAAGGGATAAAAGGTTTCATTTTTCACCTACTGCATTCTGCAGAGGTGGTTCCTTTGTCCTTCACCCAAATCCTATAGCATCCTTGAAATCTCATCTGAAAATATCTTTCCCTCCCTGCCATTTACTGTTTTATTTCTATGTCCTCAGCTGACAATTAATAGCATAAGTGTTCATAGTTATGTACTACATAACAACTAACTATCATATTTCTTCCTTGTCCAGAACATGCTCCTCTCCGGGGGCAGCAAATATACAAATCTCTTTCTTTTTAACAACACCCACATTTCACCTGCACTGCCTTTATGAGGATGGCAAAGCTACTGCCTCTAACACAGGGGAAAAACGCAGGCAGGGAAGGAGGAAGGATGAGTGAGAACACCAAGGCACCTGCTGCCAGAAAAGGGAGAAGAAAGTTTTGTCAGGTCCCATTGTAATTAATTCTGAAACTAGAATGAGGCACAGTTCTCACAGGAGAATCCCAGGCACTAGCAAAGCATGATAGCAAGAACACTAACCTGTACCTTAGTTAAGACAATACGATAAAACCTCCTCAGAGATACAGGTTGCTATTAAAACCTAGTAGACAAAATACCACCATGAGACTCTCCGCTGCCAGAGAATCTGTCACCGCTAGCCATGCATTCTTTGCCCTCCTACTACTACCTCTTCTAATTCAGCAACTGGCACTCATTATCAAGCATACGCTAGGTAATTCTAAGAAAACAGAAGAGCTAAATTCAAGAATTGCAAAGCTTATTATGAAAAGAAGAGAAAGAACCACCCTAAACAGGTAACATTGGACAACCTGCTATAGCTGGCCCTGCTTTAGCAGGAAAGTCAGACAAGAAGACCTCCAGAATTTCCATCGGACCTCTGCCATGCTGTGGTATTCTCCACCAGCTGGAATCTGTGGAGCCTCAGCACATACACCCACTCTTCTGGAGCGCAGCAGACACATGACAGGCTTTCAATAGTGCTGTTGAAATCCATTTAGGTTTAGTAGACAGCAAGTGAACCACCACATTAAGACAAAACAACACAAGAAAGGCAACTGCACCAACTACAACATAAAAAGCGAAGCTCCCACTAAGTTTCTACACTTTCAATCAATTTCTACATCTACTTCCCCCCTGTCTTCATAACAGGCTTGGGATTTTTTTCCCATCTTTCTACACAACCTTCATATCACTTTATTGCCTTTACCTGGATTTTCCAGCTCCTGAAGAACATAGATGTGCTTGAAATCTGCCACATTCTTGTTGTTCTCTGTACCATAGAACACGATTCCTAACAGGTCCCTGTCGCTACTAATAATTTTGCTGGTATACACATTCCGGATGCACTGGAAAAAAAACACACAGATCAAAATATGAAGAACAACAACTGCAGTAATGATATGGGAGTTTCGTCTTTGGTAATTAGCAGTTTATAGAGCAAGACTCTAACAAACTAAAGAGTCATAACAAATGCTTTAAGGTCATTTCAATAGGAGAAAGGATTTAGGATCTTGTTTTTCAAGATGCTTTTTTCTCAGCACACAGCTGCATGTATTTTTCATCACTATTCCCCTTTTATGAGCAAGATAACTGAAACAAAGACATCTCATAAATACATGAACATTGATTGATGGTTCATTCTACCAACATCTCCCTAACCAACACTGGAAATGGTCCACAGAATCACAGAATGGTTTGGGTTGAAATTGATCTTAAAGATCATCTAGTTCCAACCCCCTGCCATGGGCAGGGACACCTCCCACCAGACCAGGCTGCCCAAGGCCCCATCCAACCTGGTCTGGAACACCTCCAGGGATGGGGGAGCCACAGCTTCCCTGGGCAACCTGTGCCACTGCCTCACCACCCTCATCATGAAGAGATTCCTCCTTATGTCTAGCCTAAATCTTCCCACTGGATCAGGTTGCTCAAAGCCTCATCCAATCTGGCCTTGAACACCTCCAGGGATGGGGCATCTACAACTTCCCCGGGCAACCTGTTCCAGAGCCTTAACTTCCAGTACCTGAAGGAGCTACAAGAAAACTCAGGAGGGACTGTTTGCAAAGGCTTGTAGTGATAGCACAAGAGGCAATGGGTATAAACTGGAGAGGGGAAGATTTAGACTAGGTATAAGGAAGAATTTCTTCACAATGAAGGTGGTGAGGCACTGGCACAGGTTGCCCAGGGAAGCCCCAGCCCTAGAGGTGTTTAAGACAGGGAGATGAGGTGCTTAGGAACATGGTTAGGTGGCAGATAGGAATGGCTGGACTCGAAAATCTCAAGAGCTCTTTCCCACCCTTGCGATTACGATTCCACGAACCCAGAGCCGCCTCGGGCGGTGACACCGGGACCGGGAGGGCAGCCTCACCTGCAGGGTCATCTCGAAGGGCGTCTCGCCATCCCCCTCGGACTCGAACATGGCCTTGGAGGCATCGACCAAGAAAACCAGGCTGTCCCGCCCCGAGAACCGGGAAGCCGCTACAGAAAAGGGAGAGAAGGCTTAGCAGGCGGCGCCCCGAAGGCCCCCGCGGCGCTCCGAGAGGGGGTGCTGAGCCCTTACCGACCGCCTCCCCCTCCTGCTGCTCGTCCTCGCCATCCTCCTCCGGCTCCTCGGGCCCCTCGCCCCGGTAGAACGAGCCCCACTCCGACATGTCCACCTGCCCCGCTGGCCCCGCCCGCGCTCAGCCAACGGCCAAGCGCCACCGCCTGCCAATCACCACCCCGAGACCAATCAGCGTAGGTAGACCCGCCTACTCTGAGCTCCCATTGGTCTTATCCTCCAATAGCCCCGCCCCACCTTCAGCCAATGGCGAAGTCTCTTGTAAGCTCCGCCCCCTCGCGCGCCTCAACCAATGGCAGGATCTCTTTTCAATCCCCGCCCCCTTTCTCCCAGGGGAGAGACCTCTCCTCCCCAAGCCCCGCTCCCTCTCTCCTCAGCCAATGGCACGGTCTTCTCCTCCACGTGTCCCGCCCCGTCTCCTCAGCCAATGGCAGGGCCCCCTCCTCTCCAAGCCCCGCTCCCCTCAGCCAATGGCAGCGCCCCGCGGCCCCATCCCTCTCTCCCCTCGGCTCCGCGGCAGCGCCCTATCCCGGCGCAGTCCCGGGGCGGTGCGCCCGGTTGGCGGCAGCCGCGCAGGCGCAGAGGCGGCGCCTCTTCCGCTCCGCTCCGTTCTGTCACCTCACGGCCGGGGCCGGCATTCCCGAGGCTGCGCCTTTTTCGCTTTTTCCCCTCCGCTTCTCGGGCGGGCGCCCGGCACCGGGTGCCGGTGCCTCCCGGCGGCCGCGCCCCCATGGAGGAGCCGCTGGCGCTGCACCCCGTGAAGCTCTACGTGTACGACCTGTCCAAGGGCATGGCCCGGCGCCTCAGCCCGCTCATGCTGGGTAAGCACGGCGGGGACACCCCCACCGGCACCGGTACCGGCCCTCCCGCCGCCTCCCGGGGCTCTCCTTCCCCCGGGAAGCGCTCCAGAATCCACCGCGGGGGTGGCTTTCGCTTTCCCGTCGAGAAAAGGCTTCTTCTCCCCGACCAGGGCTCGGTTTTGGTGTTGGTTACTCAAGGGTAATATAAAAATACAGGTTGCCCAGAGAGGTGGTGGGTGCCCCGTTCAAGGTCAGGTTGGATGGGGCTCTGAGCTACCTGGTAGAGTTCAAGACGTCCCTGCTCCTCCAAGGGGTTGGACCAGGTGACCTGAAATGGTCCCTTCCAACCCAAACCGTTCTGTGATTCGGCTTAGACGGGTGGACAAGGTGCTGAGGTGCACAGTTTATGACTGATGGGAATGGTTGGACTCGATGATCCAGTGGATCCTTTCCAACCTAGTGATTCTATGAACCGAGGGTAAGCTCTCTTCACCACATCTTGTCTACTCCGACATCTGGGCTGAACTGGAGGAAAGCCTTCTGCCATCCCCAAGGTGGTTGAGTTGAACTGGCTCCATGTTGTGGTGAGGCTGGGCTGGGCTCTGCACGGCATGCGATGTGGTGCCCACAGCATACGACATGGCCCACACGGTGTGCTGCGTGCCACATGCAGTGTGTGATATGCCCCTACCCTTCCAGAGAGCTGATGAATGTTTGTTGGGTGTCTTATCAACCATTCGTGTCTTTTCAGTCAAGCTGTGGCCTGGGGATGTGAAGGAAACTTAGGTTTTGCCTGAGCTGCTGGAGTGTGTCCAGAGGAGGGCAATGAAGCTGGTGAAGGGACTGGAGAACAAGCCTTACGAGGAGGGAGCTGGGGTTGTTTAGTCTGAAGGAAAGAAGGCTGACGGAGACCTTATCACTCTCTACAGCTGCCTGAAAGGAGATTGTAGCGAGGTGGCTGTTAGTCTCTTCTCCCAATAAAGAGGTCATAAGACGATAGGAAGTGGCCTCAAGTTGCACTAGGGGAGGTTTAGCTCAGGTATTAGGACAACTTTACTGACTGGTGAAGCACTGGCACAGGCTGCCCAGGGATGTGGTGGAGTCTCCTCTGGCAGTGTTAAAAAAGCATCTAGATGTGGCACTTCAGGGCATGGTTTAGTAGGCACAGTGGTGTTGGGCTGATGGTTGGACTTGGAGGTCTTTTTTTAACCTTAACAATTCTATGATCCTTCAGGTTTTGGAAGCATGAATTAGGAATGCAACAAGAGAGTGATTTTTACCTGTTAAGTGTAGACTGTGGCCCGTGTCAGACCAGCAGTCTGTGTGAGATGAGACTTCCCAGCAGGCTCAGTGTCTGAACAGATGGCTTCGTGTAATCTTGTCGTACAGTTTGTTGGCATTCCCTTCCCTCAGCCATTCTACGAGGAGATTCTGTGCTTGCCTGCAAGCTTAAACTGAAAGTCCAAGTAATTCTTAGCATGAGGTTTCATACACGTCAACAATAGACTTGCTAAGTTGAGAAGAAATGCTACAGAGATCAAATGTGATGTGCTCTGTTAGCCAGACAGCAACAACGATGTTGGGAGGTGGGTGTCTCCTGCACTGGATAACCTCAAAACCTTTTGTGTGGTCAGAGTCGCTTCTGTTGTAGCCCTCGGAGGGGGGAAGATTTTCACCTGTTAGTTCATAACAGCCATGTTTTATCATGTGCTAACAATTACAAATCATGGGTTACAGATTATGTGTGTGCGTGATTCACCTGCCTGAGGTGAGCAGATTTTAACCAGTCTTATTTTGAAGTGTTGATCCAAGCAAACACTTAAGCAGAAATAGATTCTCACTATGTTCTCCGCACCAGTCTTCACACAGATCAAGCAAAGGCTTGTTAGCACTCTTCTTGCCAACAAAGTCAATCTCGGGATCTTGTAGCTTTCTGATCAAAGCTCTTGGTGCATTACTTCATTTTGGTGCTTTTTATGCTATCTAAACAACAACTTAAAACTTTGTGCTTGGCGTACAGCTTGATGCTAAATTCCTAAACCTGGTTGCATGTCTCAGCAGTGCAGGAAGCGTTGCTCGCTAGCTCTGCCTGGTAACCAGCTGAGCTCAGACGTGTTCATGGAACAGGGCCAACTAGGCCTGCGTGGCCACAGTGACAATGCAAACTGCACAACAGTTGGGTTTGTGTGGATCCAGTGACTGAATTGTCTCTAAAACAAATCATTGTTTGTTCCTTTTTCTCCCCTTCAAGTTATGTATCTTCTGTGCATTTACACTCAGCCCTCTGATACCTCCAGAGTATTTCAGAAACCTTGCAAGAGCAAAGTGATGGAGGGAATGCTTCCCTTGCCTCATGTACACACTTTTATTTTCCTTGAAGAACAGCAAAAACTGTTGCTACTTCTGTATAGGGCTTGTTTTCAGAATTGCAGAATGGCCTGAGTTGGAAGGGACCCACAAGGATCATTGAATCCAACTCTTATCCCTGCACAGGACAGCTCCAGAATTCACACCATGTGTTCAAGTGCATTGTCCAAATACTTCTTGGTGCCGTGACCGTTTCCCTGGAGAGATGTTCCAGTGCTCCACAACCCTCTGGGTGAAGAGTCTTTTCCCAATATCCAACCTAAACTCCCCTGGCCCATCTTCCTGCCATTCCCTCAGGTCTTGTCATTGGTCGACAGAGATCATTGGCAGCACCTCCTCTTTCCCTTGTGAGGAAGCAGTAAACTGCTATGAGGTGTCACCCCTCACCGCCCCTTAACCTAGAGAAAGGGAGGCTGAGGGGAGACCTTACTGCCCTCTACAGTTCCCTGAAAGGAGATTGTAGGGAGGTGGGTACTGGTCTCTTCTCCCAAGAAACGAGCGACAGGATGAGAGGAAACAGCCTTGAGTTGCACCAGGCAAGTTTAGATTGTATATTAGAAAAAAGTTCTTCATTGTAAGGGTTCTCAGGCGCTGGCTCAGGCTGGCCAGGGAGGTGGTTGAGTCACTGTCCCTGGAGGTATTTAAAAGACTGTAGAGGAGATGCTTGGGTATGCGGTTTAGTAGTGGACAGGTACGGTTGGACTTGATGCTCTTAAAGGTCTTTTCCAGCCAAATGATTGCATGATTCTACTTCTCTGTATGTCAACTTTCAGAGGGTCAAGAGCTATTTTTCAAGTTTGATGAGGTTTACCTACCATAGATCATTATGCAAAGTTGTGGAAACTGAAGAGGAAAGGATTTCTTAGATGATTTAGTGCTAAGCATGTCATCTCCATTTGTCATCTCTGCTTATGATAATCTTTCCATAGATGCCAAGCTTGATTGAAACAATGCTTTTGCTTTGAGTAATAATTCAGTAACTTTGCCTATGTTGAAATACATGTGTTTGAGAGAGAAGAAACAGATGTGATAATAGATTGTGCTAAAATAATTTCCTAGCATGCTCGGAAACAGAAGCTCAGATCCCCTTGCCAGAAGAGGATGAAACCCTTATGGGGTTGACCACTGTGAGAACATCATCACATGGTGTCTTCAGTAGTGCTAATAGGATCCAGAGGTATTATGGATTATGTCAACACAGCATTCAAGGATCAGCTCTCACTACTAAGAGTTATCCTAACTTTTTCAGTATTGGTTTTCTCTGTTGTGGTTGAATGCTGAGCCTGGAAGGAGAGCTACACAGCACTGTTCATAGGGGGCTTTAGAGCAACTTAGTTGTACCCCCTGGGCACGTCTTCGCTTCTCTTGGCAGGTTTAATCTTATCCCACTCAGATTACATTTGTTGTTCTTACTTTTATGTGAGTTGCCTGTAATTTTCCAGTGAGTATTTCTATTCTAAAGTACACATGACCAAATACTGTAGTTCAGTTGCCTTTGATACCATAAACAGCTTGTTTAATTATTGTTGCTCTGTAAGCATTTTCTCTACAGGTACCATTCCCACTTTATCCTCTATTCTCAGTCTGTGAGACTGCATTTATCTGTCCAACTACATGATGTAACAATAAATGTTAACCTGAGTGCAACAAGATTCCTGTTTTCAAGACAGAAAACACAATCTACCTTATTCTTTGGAGAGGTAAACTGAATAGTTCAGCTTGCAGGGCTGATTTTTAAGTAGATGTCCAAAGACAGAGAAATGTTTTAGGAAGATTAATATCATTTTGAATCACGGGCTTAAGGAAAAATGTCTTGCAACTTTCGATGTTCTCCTGCCCTGTAACTGAGGTTATTGCTCATGTGACTTGCAAAATGAGCATGAACTTACTTTACAACAGCAACTTTGGTTCGGTGTAGTATAAATTAATGATAAGTTGACTTGGACTATGTCCCTTGTTAGGACAGGCTTAGAGAGTTGAGTTGTTCAATCTGGAGAAGGGAAGGCTCCAGGGAGATGTCATAGCAGCCTTCCAGTATTTAAAGAGGGCTGCAGGAATGACAGGGCGTGGCTTTTTATCAGGTAGTGCAGGGCTAGAACAAGGTGAGAGCAGTTTTAAGATGAAAGAGTGGAGATTTAGGTTAGAGATCAGTAAGAAATTTTTTCCTATGAGGGTGGTGAGGCACTGGCACAGGTTGCCCAAAGAAGTCATGGATGCCCCATCCCTGGAGGAGTTCAGGGTCAGGTTCGATGAGGCTTTGAGCAACCATTGGGAGGTGTCCTTGCCCATGGCAGGGTAGTTGGAACTGAACAATCTTTAAGGTCCCTTCTGACCCAAACGATTCTGTGATTCTATTCTGTGTGTGAAATTTTTAAGTGATCTGTTCAGCTCTAGGGACTTAACAGCCCAGAAGGAATTGGAGCAAAAGGAAACTGCCAAAAGGAGGTACCTTCTGCTTTGTTCTTTTTGTTCCAGACTCAGTGCAATAACTTGCCTCTCCTCCACCTGCTCTGAAGTGTTTTGGATTGCTGCAGCGCGAGAATCCCTTAGCTTTGCTCCTGAGCACTTGCCAGGGATTTCATGAAAATCTAATGCATTGCCTTCCCCGAATCTAGCCTGCTTCTTGGTCTCTCCAGGCACCTCAACGAGAAGCGAACTGAAGCAGGCTCCTCCCTCTCCATTTTTAATTTTACTTCAGTTGAGCACCCTAGGTAGCAAGTAGGAGAAAGCGTTTGACTAATTAGGATAATTTTCAATTCAAAAAGGGCAGGAGTATTAATAGGTTGGCCTGAGGAATTTGCAACAATACGCAAAGCAATGCACTATTACAAATACCCATGCAGGATGACCAAATTATGTTGCTTCCAGTTTGCTGCTTTGTGGGGGTCTTTTAGGGTCTTCTGGGGCTTGCATATCTGTTGCAGAGCATGGAGATGTTGTTAAAAATACCAAGCTTCTTATTATTTCTTCAGTTTACAGCTCAGGATCAGGAGTTGTTCTTGGGCTGAGGGATGGATGGCCTTAAGCTCTGGTTGGCGTAAACTAAGTGCCCTTCTAATTATGTAATTCTTTCATATCTTGGAACTCTTCTGCCCTTCAGTCTAAGAATTTGGATTAATGTACAAACACCACTTTCATTTGGTATTTAAAATGCACAAGAATAAACAGCATCATGTGGCTCTCAAGATCAAGAAATTAACTGTGCCAGTAAAATAGATTGGTGAGCATCTAATCTCCCCTCTGCTTGGCCTTCCAGATAAATCCAAGCATGGAATTAATCCTGTTTGATTATGTTCTAAAATTATGTAGGCTTGCTTGCTTCTTTGAAAATACCTTTGCATCCGAACAATGACAGTCTCCTGAATCAGTTGTCCAACAAACAAGTCTCACTACTTCATTCTCCACATTCTTGTGACTAAGCTGAGGGTCCAGGAATTGTTTAGTGCATTTGAATGTTGTATCTTCCTCATAGGTTTCTGGCTTATGAAAGTATTTGAGCTATGAATGTTATAAAGAGAAATAACAGCAAATTTAAAAAGTTTTCCTTGTCTACCTGCTAGATGATACTCTGCCTCATTCAAACAACTGGAATCTTTGAGATGTTTAAGCACACAGATCTATGCTGAATTGGCATTTCCTGCTGAGTTCTAGTGAGTATTTTCAGGGAAGAGCCATAGAGGCAGCTGAGCAAGTAAAGAGAAAAAAGGCTTAGAAGATCAAGTGTGTGTTCACGTTTCCAAGACTGACAAGCTGTCACCTTAAATGCTTGCAGATGTAATGCAGTAACTTTCATGTCTGCGTTCCTGGTCTCTGACAAACGCTACTTAGCTTGACTTGCATTAGCTCCTAATGGATGCAGATCAAATGAAGCTGAATCACTTCACTCCAGGCTGAGCTTGCACACAGGCAATCACCGTGGGACACCTGATACCCTGCAACTTGACCATGTGCACTAATTGTTGTACGGTTGTGTATATCTAAATTTACAACGCCCTTTCCTGCTCAACAGCCCTCTGTCCCGTGAAGTATTTAAACCCTTTAGGCATATGCTGTTTCCCTGTTTTACCTGGGTGAGAAGTAGATACCTAAAAGAGTATCATGCCATTAAGACATTCCTGTTCTGCATTGTATGCACATGCATCATTTGGATTAGCTTTGTTGTAGGTACTGACTGGAGGGTAGTGCCCTGCAATTTAAAGGCTTTTGCAGATCAAACAGAAATTGCTGGGAAATCAGACTTCTCCCTCTAGACAGCCTCAGGTTATGGGTAGACACGTTTGGTTTGGTGGCATACCAGTGGTACCAGTTTGGGCACCAGTATATAGCTCTGCTCACATTGCAGCGTGCCACGGGAGTTTGTGGTGTTGTGGCAAGAAGCTGAAGACCATGAAACACAATGATGTCTGTTAGTATCCCAGATTATGTTTGCAATAGGCTGCTGAATTCATTACAGGACATAAACTCTGTTGTTCTGTAGGATTGTTTGGGGAGGCTCCCTGGCAAGCGTGACCTTCTCTTTTTTTTTTTTTTTTTTTAAGCTGGACAGTGCTGCCAGAAGCAGCTTTATTTAAAAGTGTTGTTGTAAGGGCTGGACGCAACTTGTGCCTTAGCACCGCTGCAGCAGTACTGAGAGAGTTGGGGTCGTTCAGCCTGGAGAAGAGAAGGCTTCAGAGAGACCTTATAGCAGCCTTTCAATACTGAAAACCGGCTACAGGAAAGCTGAGGAGGGGCGCTTTAATCAGAGAGTGCAGGGATAGGATGAGGGATAATGTTTTTAAGCTGAACAAGGGGAGATTTAGATGAGCTATTAGGAAGAAATTTCTAAGTGTGAGGGTGGTGAGGCACTAGCACAGGTTGCCCAGGGAAGTTTTGGAAGCCCCATCCCTGAAGGTGTTCAAGCCAGGTTGGATGAAGCTTTGAGCAACCTGATCCAGTGGAAGGTGTCCCTGTCTGTGGCAGGATGGGTTGGAATTGGGTGATCTTTAAGGTCCCTTTCAACGCAGACCATTTTATTATTCTGAGTACTGTACATATGCTCTTACTTGGGTCGCTGGCTCTGTAGACAGAGAAGAGCTGATCCTTGCTGGGCTGTGCTGTTGGGGCTGGTACATGTATCCAGCTGCAAGGAGCATATGTTGATATACAACATAAAAGCAATGTTCAGCAGAAGGAAAGACGTAATTCCTTAGTGCAGGCTACCCCAGTTGCTTTATGTGAGCTTGTCAGGAGCATCAGTGATTATGAGCTGTCACCTGTCCTGTGCAATGTCTGGGTTTGAGAGAAGGGCAAGAGTCATAGGGGAGGATCGCCAACAGGGACAGAATTTCAGAAGGAACATGATGGTGCCATGAAGGTCCGTACAGAACTTCTTACATGATGCAACAAACAACATTGATGTTCTTTCTGAGCAGCAGGAAAGGGAGCTTCCCAAGTTCCTCAGAAGCTGGTGACCATTGACTTATTCCTCTGCCAGTCAGTTTGGAGTTGAGATGACAGCAACCAGCTCTGCAGCATGAGAAACTGCAGCAGTGTAGCAGAAGTTCTTGGTCTTGGGTGTCTCTGGGTGATGTGTATGTGGCTAATAAAGGCAGGTTTCTTAGACATGGGATTCTCCAGTGGTGTTGTCATTGGAGAGGTGTGTGCTGCCTCTGACCAAGCACCATCCACCTGTGGCAGAAAGGGATTGTATTTTGTCTGCAGCAAGCTAGAGAGCTACTGTAGATGCCTTATTGTCATCAGTGGTGCAGATCTGGGATGTGTTTTTCACAGCGCCTGCCTGGTTCACGTCTTACTGGAGCCAAGCAAAAATAGCAGGTCAGTAGCTCCATTAAGATCATCAAGCCAGTGCTTGGCACAAACTGACCTTTCCAAGCAGCCTGTGACAAACCGGCCTTGTGAAGATGGACAGCTTCACTTGCCAAGAGCTGTTCTGTTATTGCCCTGACAGTTGCTGCCTTTTGTTGGCGACAGACTTCGTGTAGCAGCCAGAGAGGAGCCCCCAGGGCTGGAGTGCAGTTTGATGCAAAGCCCCTTTCCTGAATTCTGTTTGGGTTTTGTTCATACAATCAGAGAATTGTCTTGGTGGAAAAGGACCTCTGGAGGTCCTGCTCAAGGTAGATCTATCAACAGTAAATTCTTCAGGGCCCTGGACAGCTGAGTTCTGAGTATCTCCAAGGATGGAAATTCCACATGGTTTCTAGACCCCTGCCCCAGTGTTTGACCAGCTTCATGGTGATATTTTTCTCCTCTTGCTGAGTTGGGAATTTCCCATTTTCCAGCTAGCTCCTGTTGCTTTTTACTGTATACCTCTGAGCAGAACAAAGCTTCCTTTCCTCCATACCTGTTATGTAGTTGTAGACAGCAACAGGGACTTTTGGCCTTATCTTCTTGAGGCTGAACAGACCAGCTCAGGTGCTCTTCAATGGCCTCAAGTTGTGCTGGGCAGGTTTAGATTGGATATTAGAAAGGCTTTCTTTACTGAAAGAGTGGTGAAGCATTGGAACAGGCTGCCCAGGGAACTGGTGGAATCTCCTTCCCTGGCAGCGTTCAAAAAATACGTAGACAAGACACTTTGGGAGATGGTTAAGTCGGCACGGTGATGTTGGGCTGATGATTGGACTGGATGAGGTCTCTTCCAACATTAATGATTCTGTAATTCCGTACAACAAATACTTCAGCCCAGCATATCAATTCCTTCTGTACTGGGGGAGATCCAAAAGCAGACACGGCACTCCAGATGCAGTCTCACAAGCGTCAAACAGGGGGAAAAAGTCTCCTCCCTTAATCTGTTGGCTGCAATCGTGATAGAGCAGCCCAGTGTGTGGTAGCCTTTGCTGTAATGATCTTTTCAAGTAGGTGTTGGCAGGTTCCCAGGAGCACCTGTGACATTGTCAGCATCTGCTATAACTCTTTTCATCTGCACACAGAATCTAGGAGCAAAGTGGCCACTTTGTGGAAAGCCTTTCATCATTGTTTGCTGGAAAAGTATGTGTACACATGTGTGAAAGTAAATATTAAGATGTTCTTTTTCCATTTAACAGCCAAAAGGGCAGGTACAATTCTAGCTTGTGCTGCCTTCAGAATAGTTTGTTTTTCTGCCCTGAAGGATAAAGTTCAGTTTTCTAGTGGAACACAGTAATTTATGGAGAACAGATGTGTAATAATTTATTAACAGGTATGCAGAACCCTAACTATGCAAAGCCAAGCAGTACAGGCTATCATAGGCCAACTGCTTCATGTGTTGCTGGTGAGCTTGCTCTGTCACCGGTTTCTGGCAGCTGTAGAGTGCAAGGCAAAAGCTCTGATGGGGAAGGTGAGGAACCAAGGGCTAGAGGATGGAGGAGCGTGACAGCATGGGAAAGGCTAAAGGGAGCTCCTGAGATTTTGTAATACACTGCTCTGCTGCTCTCATCATCGCTACTATCTTTTGGCCTCCATCCTACTCCATGCCTACGTTTCTGTGTGATGGGTTGATAGTGAATATGCTTGCTGCCTGGCTGGGATCCACGGTAGCGACAGATCAGTCCACCTACTTCAAAGCTGTGTGCTCGCTTTGACTGATGTCTGTATTGTCACAACAGCCTTTTCTCTGCCTCCGCTCTTGCACGACCCTCATCTGAAGCAGATATCTATCTTGGTGTCTGTTTTGCCTCAGTCTTCAGAGGAAAAAATGTGATAGTGGTTGTTCATTCCTTACCTGGACACATAAGCATCATATTCTCAGAACTCTTGAAGGTTTGTCCTCATCAGTTTTGTTCCTCTATTTCACTCAGTCCTGATGATGATGACGGAGAGCTGGTTTTGCCCAAGAACTCGTGAAGAGCTACTGCTGCTTTGAAGTAGCATATTCTTTCCTGGCACTTACTGTCCAGAGCAGCCCTGACAGAGGACTTGGAGGTGATAAATAACCCAGAAGGGATAAGACCCTCTGTGTATAGAAAGGGAAAGGCAATGCCTCTGGCTCCTTCTAGGCCATTGATGCCACGGCACCAATCCAACTAAGGACAATTGGAGAATGTCTTTCCACAGGACTGGTGCAACTGAGACCATGTACCCCATCACTGGATATCTCAGAAGAAGGTGGACACCAACAGAAGAGTGACCCCTAGCATTTCAGCAATGAAGCGAACATCCTGGAGGCTGAGGGATGAAATACTGCTCTGTCAAACTAGCATTTAGCATTAGGCCCCTCATAACAGTAACTAGGACCCAGTTTGTAATATTCTGCCTCCTCTTTGGGAATTGACAGAGAACAGCACAATGCAACTGAGCTGAGCTTCATTTCTACCGGTTGTTTGGGTTTGGGGTTTTTTAATGAGTGGAATAATTTGTTATTTGAAGCATCTGATTCTAGCTTTCAAAAAGCAGTTGCATTGCCCTTTCAGCATCATATGCTGTGGGAATGCAAGCAGAGTGGCTTTTGGAATAGTTGCTAGGGAAAAGCAAAGCTTGACAGTGCGATGAGAGATGCAGCCAAATCCTGAGTTAAGGTCAGTGAAGGCAGTGGCCCTCAAGATAACTAAGAAAAGCCTGAATATCACAAGCACTTGAATAAAACATTAAAAAAAAATACAACTCTAAGGCTGCATTTAAGGGAGGAGGATAATATCTAGACGTAATGTCCCAGACTTCAGGAAGGTCTGTGGCTAGCTTTGGGGCCAGCTTTGGGAGGTCTGTGGCTGATGTGATGCAAACAGATAGTATCCAAACCAGAGCAAGGCCTGTTGGCCAAAAGTTAACCCATCAGTGTTTTGTGAACAAAGCACAATATCTCTAGAGCACAGTGCCTCTCATGTTCAAGTAGACTTTTTTAATCGTGTCTAAAGTGTTTTCTGTCTAGCTGTAGGAAACCTGCAGATGAGTTTAGCAGTTCATCATATCCCATTCTGGTATCTAGAAGTTAAATAATAACAGCAAAACATCTTGGAAGAGGTGCTGCTTGGAGATAAGTCTAGTGGTATGTATGGAAAGTGATCTGTTGGGGGAGAGGGCTTTTACATGGAGGCTGACTGAAAGGATCAGGATCCTGCTGCAACCAAGTAGAGGCAATGGCAGAGGAGCACTCAGTCTACTGCTTGGGCTCAGGAGAAAAATAAATGTTGGTATGCCCTTAATTTTCCTGTTCTAAATCCCCTCTTTTGGGTGTTGTGCAACTTGTTTGGCAAAATTAAGTCATTGCATGCCTGTCATAGCATGCTGTTGCTGCCTAGAAGTATAGAAAGAGGTACAGTACAAAGGACCAAGCCTTTAGGTTACAACTAATAAAATAATTTAGACTTGAGCAGTATCTGTTACCGATCCTTTGAAGAGTGGTTTGATCTTGAGCTCCTGGTATGAACACAGAGTGGTTTAGGATTCCTACTTCTAGGGAACTGGAAAAGTGTTTCAGAAAGTGTTTTTCTCTCTCTAAAACACAATGATATTATCAATTTAATGGTGCCTGAACCAAGTCTTTACTGCTGTGTTCTACAAAACACACAATTTTATAACTTGCATAAATTTCAACCCTGCGCTTCTCCTCCCCACTCCCCAACCCCCAATTAAAACTGTTAATTTTTAAGGGCAGGTGGCAGGAGGGAAAAGAGGAAGCCATGGAATAGATTAGAGAGACTTTCACCACAGATCATGTGTTCAAATTAGATCTCTCATCAGTTATTTAAAAAGAAAACTGGATATTCTGTGCTGGCTAACTGCCTGCAATTATGAAATCAGTTTAAAATCCTTCTCTTCCAGTCCTGAGTGAAGACTCTAGTTTTAGGTGAAGGTTTCTTTTTTTTATCTGTAGACAAAAGCCTAAGGAAGGGAAACACTGGCAGGATAGGATGGCCTTGCCTCCTCTGCATGCAGGAAGAGAAAAGTACATCAGTAGTGTAGGCAGAGTGTTCAGTTGAAAGATAGACATTCTGTTTCTTTAGAAGTAACTCTGTGAAGAAATCTTTGGTATTACTGTCATGGTGAAATAATAAGCATAGTTCCTAAGCTACTGACAGAAAGTAGGCTGAAATCTGGAATATGCGTTGCTAATAACTCTTCTTTTCTCTGCATACAGGGAAACAGCTGGATGGCATCTGGTAAGTGACTAGATTTAAATTGCATAATGTGTGTTAAACTGTGTGACGTAAGAAGTATTTTCAGTACGAGATTATATATGCTTCACGTCTTAAGAACGTTTTGGTGCTGAAGAGAAACCAAGGCATTTTTTGTTCCTGAATACAGACTGATGGCGAGATGATGCACAGTCAGGTGCTGGTTAAACTTCTCCATTCAAAGCTCTGTGGATCCTCCTCAGAAAAATTTTGGTAGTACTAATTGCATTTTAGTGCACTTCTACACTTTTCCAAGGGTAGGCAGTTGTCCTTGTCCTGAGCACTTTGTCTTCTAATTGCAGGCATGATTAAACAAGAGAGTAAAAGAATGGGGGGGAAGACGGTATTACAGAATCAGGGTTTCTGGCACATAAGAGAAGTGGCTATGTTCAGTTACTAAACATGTACATTTCACTTTTTCAATTTACTACAATTCATATAAAGAAAAAAAAGAAAGAAACCTCCAGACCCTTGTCCATCCATTTTCATCTCTGGTGAGAGTCTGACCACAGGTGCTGCTAGCTCACTCTCTCTCTGTGACTTCACCCTCAATCCTTTAGCTGAAAGAGGCTGCTAGAGGTCATGTGCTGGTGTGGAAGTCCCTCTCCTCCTATGTTCCTTCATGTCTGGGCGTCTGGCTAAGCCTGTTCTTTCCCAACCACTTACAGGGTTACAGTAGGTTTGATAATCATTGCTTCCATATCCATTCATGTCCCAGCAGATCCTTTTCCTACTCACAGAAACACATTGGCCTTTTCTTTCAGTTATTCACTTCTCGATGTCTTTGAGCACAGAAATTTACCAGTGATTTATGTGCTGGGTTCAACATTTCCTTTGTTCCACCTGTTTTTTCTTCTCTGTGGCAGGCACACCTCCATAATTGTCCATAAGGATGAGTTCTTCTATGGCAGTGGAGGAATCTCTAGCTGTGCACCTGTAAGTTAAACTTACTTTTCTGGTAAGATAATTTTGCAGTAAGATAACCTCATCATAATTGCTTGAATCACTGGCTGTTAGAAGAGCAGCAAGAGGCTTCTGAATTCAAGCAGATGTGGCTGCTTGCCATTGTTGCCGGAGGCATCTGAAGAAAAGGAAGCATGGACAGTATCTAGCCCAGCTAAATACAGGTTGAGGATTGCTTCTGCTGGTTGAGTCTTACCTATCCAAGATACCTTCTGCAGCTGCATTGCCAGAGTGACACCTTGTCTAATTCTGTATTGACAGGTTTTACATGCAGACTTGGCAACTCAAGGCATCCTTTTTAAGATTAAAAAAAGATTCAGTGTGCTTTGTCACTGCCTTTGTTTTCTTGGGAAGGCAAAGCTGATGGGACGTTCTTCTGAAGCAGAATTTTGCCTTATCTTGGAGCTTTCAGCACAAAAGCCAAGTATACAAGCTGAAATTTAAGTTACATGTTATTGCTCGTTATCTCATTGCAGAACAGGGGAGGGCAGTAGGGCTTTTTCTTTGACAAACATATCTGAAGTTCCTCCTTTTGTGCCTGGACAAACCATAATAGCTCCATTCAGCAGAGTCCTTCAAAAGAATTCACTCTGTTCATTTAACATTGTCTTCTGGCTCGTAATTTTAACAGGGAGGGACTCTTCTTGGACCCCCAGACTCAGTTGTAGACCTGGGAAACACTGAAGTTACAGAAGAAATTTTTCTGGAATACCTTTCCTCGTTGGGGGAATCTATGTTCCGGTAAGTAGCAGCTTGTACTATAAAATCTGTGTAATACAAAAAGCCTTTAGGGGAAGGGGTGGAAAATGGAGGAGAAGGTATTATGAAACCAATCCTGCTCACAGGCTTTGTCTGCTTAGTGTATTATCTGGTGCTGTCTAAATATGAGACTGGAACTGATGCACTGGTGTGCCAGCCTTGAGCTAGGCTGGGAAAGCATTCTGCCAGCGAGTCTTTCACACATTTTTTTGTAAAATGGAATAATGCCCAAAATGCCTTTGAGAGAATCACCAGGGAAGATGAAGGCGCTCTATGAAATATTTCAGTAAATAGTGCTTTGGCCCGTGACCCATAGAGAAATCATCGTAGTGAAGCTGCCAACTTTCACATGAGTAAAAGTAAGGTCTTGACTGTTAAAAAAATCTAATCTACTTCTTGCAAGAACAGACAAAAGTAGCATTTAGTGGTTTGGCTATATTTCAGTGTCCCTAATTCCTGTAATTTCCTGTTATTCATAGAGTCATAGAATAATTTGGATTGGAAGTGACCTTAAAGATCATCCAGTTCCAGCCCCCCTGCCATGGGCAGGGACACCTCCCACCAGATCAGGCTGCCCAAGGCCCCTTCCAACCTGACCTTGAACACTTCCAGGGATGGGGCAGCCACAGCTTCCTTGGGCAACCTGTGCCAGTGCCTCATCACCCTCATATTGAAGAAATTCCTCCTTATATCTAGTCTAAATCTGCCCCTCCCCAGTTTATACCTGTTGCCCCTGTTATTCCTTCTGTGGCTTTAATTGAAGAAACCTGACTTCACTTATCCTCAAAAAAAACCACTGTATGAAGTCAATAATGTAGAGAAATGTTGCTTTCCACCTGGATTCAATGAGTTTGAAGGTGAATTGATGTCTGGTTTACCTATTTGCCATAGAATTTTTTTGTGGGGACAAAAGCACCAATGTATGGATATATTCCTCATTAGGAGTGTAAGTTTTTCTGCTTATTAGATTTATTGCCAAGTCTTTCTTTTTATGTTTCAATTCCTTTTGTGTTGCACAGAGGAGAGTCTTATAACCTCTTCGAACATAACTGCAACACCTTCAGTAATGAAGTAGCACAGTTCCTGACAGGAAAAAAAATCCCTTCCTACATCACTGACCTTCCAGCAGAAGTTCTTTCCACGTGAGTGTGCATCCTGATCCTTTTTGTAATGAATTGCTGCTTGCTAAAGCTTAAACATTTGACAGAGACAGCCGTACCAGCTTTCTTGGAGAACCAGCATATGATTAAGGAGAGGATGCTATTTACTTTACTTCGACTCTTAAAACACTGTACGACAAGTGCTGATGGGCACTGGAATTACTAAGAAGACAAAAGGTTGTTCTGCCTTTAACTTAAACTAGTTATTTTGTGGTGGTCTTTTATATGTGACCAGAGAAGCATAGAAAGTTTCAGAAAATGGTTCAAGCTGCTATTTTTTTGTTTTAAGAAACCGATATCTGCTAAAGGTCACTTCTTTTATTCTAAGCACTGTAATTGCCATGGAGGTGTCAGCCTTGCTTATGAAGAGGCAAGAGAGAAGTAATTTTAAATTAACACCGCAATTTTAAAGCTAGGACTCAGTGGAAAAGGAAGATATGAAAAAGGGAATTAAGAATTCCTGCCTGGTAATCCAATGCAACATTTTTTTTTCTCTTACTCTCAGTGGCAATCCCAGTGGGATGATTTGAGCTCCATCGTTTAGATCTTTTTTCTTGTAACAACAGTATGCCACTTTATTTGGGGGACACATCTTGTAACCTGGATTGTAATCACTTCAGAGGTCTCAAAATCAGACAAAGTCATTAACAGAATGAGTCAGATCAAAAGATGAACCAGGTGCTACAGGTTGCAAGAGAAATCATTCTGAGAGTGTTGAATGACTGTCTATAAGGGAGCTAGAGGCTATTCTTCTAGCAGTCTTTAATATTGATGTGGTGCTTAATGAAGCACTGCAGTTGCATAACAGGGATTTAGTTTGCACACTTAAGTAGAATGAATTACTAAAAGCCAGTTTCAGACACAGTATTAGCACATTAGCAGTCTGGGCATGTTAGGACTCAGAACCAGCTTGTATAAAATTATGTTTAAGAGTCATAGTTATTGAACAGTAAACTCTCCTTAATAAGTTAAATTAGTTTCCTTTAGTTTGTAGTGGAAGTCTGTTCTTCAAATTTGCTTCTACAATGCTGGTCTGATTGCACTCTAGGAAGTAAGTGTACTCCAGTAGTGATTTGGAGAAGCTGTTCATCAAGAAAGCTATTTGAGGTGTTTATTTCTTTACCTTCTCAGACCCTTTGGACAAGCTTTAAGGCCCCTCCTGGACTCCATCCAGATCCAGCCACCCGGAGGAAACACCTTCAGCAGTCATAATGGACAGAGCTAACAGGAGTGACCCAGTGTGCCCAGCCTCACCAGGCCTCTTCCTTTTTAAACATGAATCTACCAGATTTCTATTTTATAATTTCCCATCAGAATTAACTCTACGGAAGTTACAAGACAAGTTTTAAAATTTCTTGGGGAGAGGATTTATCAGGGTGCATGTAAGACAATGCTACCAAAAAAAAATTGCTATAATTTCTAATAGTATTATACTAATTTATAAAGGCTGTCTTGTCCGAGTAGGCTGACGCTTTCTAAGTAACTCCTCTGTTGGTAAGTGGGAATTCATTCCATGAACATTCAAGGGCCAGTTACGCAACTTGGAGTAAGTAAGGCAATGTCCTAACCATCCCTTGCAAGCTTGCATCTCTCTCTTGTCACTGCCTATATTATGGGCTTATTTGAAGTCTGTAGCCAAAAGGCAAGGGAACTGTTGGTAGCTTAGGAAGTGAAGGTGTCCCAGGATTAGTCTTCTGCAGATATCATTGACGTTGAAAAAGCTGAACTCATCTGATTTAGAATATTTGCAGTGGCACAGGTGTGTGGGAAAGGCAATCAATTTGCACTGAGTGTGTCACACTCAAAAGTTGGAGCTTCCAGTGAGATTAGCTGGGAGAGAGACTGGAACCAAGGGGCTGCCAAGAGCCTTACAATACTAGATCCAAGAGTTACGCGAAAGAACCAGCTGCAGGAACAGAATCTGATGAGCAGAAATGGTGGAAACAAATTTCAGGTGAAAGTAAAATGAAGTCAAGTGTTTCCTGTTCTCACATGTAAGCTTATCAGCAGACAGACAGAATCATGTAAAATGTTTACCTTTGCATAAAAGCTAGGGTTTTTTTTCTTTTCCTACCAAGCCAGAGTTACAGTACAGTAAGGCGGGGATAGCATGGCAACTGCACAATAATATGAGGTGGACTGACTCTGCCTTCAGTATCTAGTTGCTGGCACAGTAGGAGGTCCAGCTTTCTTTGGGATTGTTGTCCCTTCCAAAGCAGTCAAGCCTGTCACAGAGAGGGCTCTGCTTAAGTGTAAGAGAAATAGGCGGTAGGTCTCCCCAAATGTAAAGAAAATGAGGAAGAGTGAAATCAAGCTTTTCAGTGGAACAATTGATTTTATTGGGATACAAACAGAAGCAGTCCTGTCCTTAGATTGATATTAGATTGTATCCATACTGCATCTTCTAATTTAAGATTCTTATAGCTTTGCAATTATTAGCAGTGGAAAAAGATCAGGGGAGTGAAAGAATAGGCATATTGATTTCTTTTCATGCGTCAATATACACTATCTTCCTGAACAATTTTATAGCAGCTGCATTTAGGAAGGAATACAGGAAAGACATCGGACAACCCCCAAAACATTGCTGATGCTCCGTAAATGGGGACTGCACATCCCAGATGCTGCTGAAAAAGCATCTATGCAAATGTATAGCCCTTTGTCCAGTGCTCTGTTATGAAAAGTATTACTGCAAGTTCGGTCCTACATCTCAAACCTCCTGCACTTAAAATTTCCTGCGTATCTAAAGGAGATGTCTTTCCTCTGCTGGGCTCTTTCTCCCAGAATCGTACCATTTCGTAAGTTTCTCATGCAGATACTTAGTGTGTATAATGGCTCATATTTTCGAGGGGCTGGAATGGAGGAAATTCTGTAGATTAGTCACTGTCAAATACTCTGCTGCCCTGCACCTTGTGGAGTCACTACACAAGAGGAAATAGGGTACTGTCAGTCCATTTTGCAGTTTTGTGTGCTCTCAGTGCACAGCAGTGGCCCTTGCAGCCCAGATATTTTTTTTTCCCTTGTCATTCTCTGCTTGTGCCATCATCTTCTCCGTAAGCATCTCATTTGACGGTCTGGACTTGGAGACAGCTGTAGCAGTTAGTACAGATCAGCTTACACAAAAGCTTTCAG
This sequence comes from Piaya cayana, assembly GCA_013389865.1. NCBI lineage: Eukaryota > Metazoa > Chordata > Aves > Cuculiformes > Coccyzidae > Piaya > Piaya cayana. The sequence continues at coordinate 4,504 of WAAB01007404.1, read as the reverse complement.
TCTTTGCCTATGAAAATGTCCTGTTTGCAGAAAGCATTCTATAATAAAACATTTATGCGTTCTCTTTGGTGCTCCTAGAGGAAGGATTGGTGAGTGTTTTGTTTTCTGCTAAGCCATAGTTTAGTTTTCCTGTTTAGTATGTATATACCCTCCAGTCTTTTCCCATACCTACTCTGTGAAGAGTAACCTGTTCCTCATTTTAATACGCACATGACTGTGCCACAAAATGCTGTAGCGCGTTAGGGATCTCGGAGCTTCCACAGCTGAACAGATATACCCAAGCTGATACAAACCTAGGTATGATAGTTTGATACTCACAAGCAGCACGGCTTTCAGCAGTTTACACTTCAGGCACAGCTGCCTGCAGTGTGAGCACTAGTGCCACAGTTTCTGCCCCACACTCTTGCATGTAAAATTCCACTCAGACGTAACACTATTTGTAGTAGCCAAGGAGGTATTGGGTCTCCTGGGCTTTGGACTTACCCTATTTTTTTATGGCAAAAGAACTGTAGGAGGGAGTCCTGTTTGCTTGGTCTTACTGGGTAACGTGACCCCTGTACCCTGTAGGCTTCTTAGGAAACCCATTTTGCCAAAGATGGTTATGTATAAACTGCAGGACTGTGCCCCTAGTGTTCCACCCAGCTGTACCTACTTGTAGGGTTCTAAACTAGACTGAGAGGTGTATGTAAGGGTATAGAGGTGATGGACTTCAGCCAGCTGATTGACAAGGGCGGGGAATCTGAACTCTTGATGAAAGTGATCAGAGCCCTTTTGCCTACACTTATTATACTATCTTGTATTGCTGGGGTTCCCCCGTGCCATTTCAACAAGTTAATAATATCTTTAGGCAGAAAGTGATGTTTTGTTGTTGGGTTGGGGTTTTTTTTTCTATTGCAATAAAAAATACAGCACGTTTTCCTGTTTGAATGTATGTGTCAACACAGCTGCCCAGAAGTCGTCATCTTCACTCTGGTCTGAGATGGAAAGTGTAAGAGGCGAGACTGTCCCAGCAACTTGCACCGTGTGTCACCTCTGGAAGTAGAGGTGGCTACTGCCTTTTAGTAGAATGGGTCACAGGCAATGCTCCTGTTTGTTTGGGGAAATCTTGCTCTGTAAGTACCATGGTATCTTCTCAAGACAAACTCTTCTGAGGCTTAGCACAGCTTGGATGAGGTGAATCAGAGATCAGCAGTTGATGTTCTGTCAGCACAGGTTTTGTAAGGGCCTTGCTTTTTGAAGTACGTGGGAATGAAATGTCTAGTGTTTGCTGTCGAAGGAGAGGCCCAACACAGCTTAAACATAGGCAAGTCTCTAAGCTTTTCCTGAGTGCTACTGCTTTGAAAAGTTAAAAAAAAAAACAGCTCTAACAAGTAGACTTCATGCCTGGGTTCCTCTAGAGCTGCAGAGGGGATGGTTGTGAGGATTATGTAGCTAAGGGAAAATACATAGTTCTGGGAAATGAATGAATTTTGCTTGGTTCTTCCTTTTGAATGTTTAATGATGGCATCCGAATGGTAAACCACGCAGTCGCTGTTTGTACAAGTTTGTATCGGTGTAGTACAGAAAAGGGCTTCTAACAGAAGGGGGCTTTAAAACAGATTCATGATTGTGGTTATTTTGGGCTGTGTTATTCAGATGTGGTGCTGGTTTGCTAACAAGGACCAGTTCTAGCCCTACATGAAATACCTGAGGATGTGTGTGAGAAAAACCTTGACCTCAGTGGCAGCGCTGGACAGTGGGAGCCAGTGCTCACTGCCGTTTGCCTTCTAAACTTCAAACAAAGTATTTGCCACTGCTAGCAACAGATTTTATTCGTGACAACAGCTCCTGCCTGTCCCAGCAGCAATCAAGGGAACAAATCAAGGATGGTTTAAGTGCAGAGTATTAAATAACTGAAACCGCTGCAGCGACCCTGTCCTCAGAGCTAACTCTGCTGCAGGAAGAAGTACAGCTGTATGCCGCCATGCATTTCACTGAAAGACAGACTTACATGCTTGGGGAAAACACGGTAGCACGGGTCCCTACCAGTGCATGCCAAATAGCAGCTGGGCGAAGTGACTTAGCACCCTGTAGACTTGACAAAAAAAAAATTCTAAAGCACCATGAAAGGAATAAGCTGGAGAAAGCACAGCAGGTAGTTCAAGGTTTGGAAAGCTCTCTTGGTAGCATCAGTCCAACAGCACTGTTTGTAGGAGTGCAGAAATGTGAAAACTGACCCATAATTTAGCAGGTTTTCCAATTCTGGGAAGGGCCCCGAGGTGGCACTGCTGCCTCGCAGCACAGGGATGCAGCTGAGCCTGGGGAGAGCAGCCTCTGCTTTTGGGGTGTCCCAAGAGTCGGGTCAGTGTAAGAGGCACGGAGGAAAGTCTCTGCCAGCCAAGGAAGCATCAGGCAGGAGCAGCCAGGAGACAAGACCATTGGCCAGCATGGGCTGTGATGAGAGCTGAGTGCCAGTACAGTGAACCGGCTGTTGCAAGAGTGAGCAGGCTTTTCCTAATACCGCACCTCTTCTACACAGATGTGGGAAGTCTTGTCCTTGTACTGTCATAGCTTATGCAAAATAAAAGCCTGTATTTCTGACCCACCTGGAGTTCACCGTGTATCCGCTCCTGTGGCTGTCTTTTGGGAGTCATGGCTCTGCTGCAGGGGAGAGCATCAATTTGGCTTCTGGTAGTCATAAAATCAGATTAATGGAGTGGTTTGGGTTGGAAGGGATCCTAAAGATCATCTAGGGGGACACCTCCCACCTCAAAGCTTCATCCAACTTGGCCTTGAACACCTCCAGGGATGGGGCAGCCACAACTTCCCTGGGCAACCTGGGCCAGTGCCTCACCACCCTCAAAAGAAAAAAATTCTTTCCAATAGCTCATCTAAATCTTCCCTCTTTCAGCTTAAAACCCTTACCCCTCATCTTGTCCTTGCATTCCCTGAAAAATAGCTCCTCCTCAGCTTCCCTGTAGCCCCTTCAGGTACTGGAAAGCTGCTATAAAGTCTCCCCGAGGCCTTCTCCAGGCTGAACAACCTGTATGGAGGTGCACCAGCCCTCTGATCATCAAGAAACCCAAATACATGAAAGCATCTCTATTCACTCTTCAGCATACCAAGGCAGGCACACTTTGAAGTATTTATATTTTGAGTGAGAGTCCACACGTTACCTGACAAGGGATATGTGTAAACACATCCAGACAAGCGAGCGTTACCCCAAACTGAATTAAATATTCAGTCCCCAATTGTGTTCTAAGCAGCCAGGCGCTGAGAAACCCTTCTGAGAGGTACCACGCATCCAAGACAAGAGTCCAGCTTTACAGAGGTGGGAGCTCGTAACCAAGGCCCCAGAGGCTGTGAGTTTTCAGTAACATCAATGCGAGGGCAAATACCACTTGTAATACCCATCTAGACTGCCTGACCCACTGTGTTAGGGAGGCAACTCATGGAAACAGTGTGGGAATGACTTTCCTGGTGATATTAACTAGTGAGTGCAATAAATGCCTTCCCTAGCAAATAGCCCAGGATGTTTTGGTAAACCTTGTCCAAGCCAATGGCACAAAGGTAAATTATTAACGTTTCTGTACATTCTCCTCTCATTAAGTGGGAGCAGGAAAATTAAAACAATGAAGCAATGAACCAGAATCTGTAAAGACACTTGAATGCTTCATTTTGAGAGGAATCTGGCAGAAAACTAGGAAAAGGGGTTGTGCAATATCCTGGAAGCAAATAATACTGAGAAAAACCAATCAGACCATAAAATCCCTCCCTCAAGCTCCAGCCGATCTCAGCACACTGAGCACCATCCAGGGAGAGAAGCCAAGCTAACTGCTGAGCAAAAATCATTGCATATTCCATGTAGGTTGTTTTTGTCATCAAAAAATAATTCAGGAATTATAGTGGGAGAAAGCAGCCAGGCAGGTTGTCCACCGTTACATATCAAGGCAATATAATATGGAGCTGTATAATTATGATCTGACCAGATGGCCTGATTAAACCCTAAATGACTTGTGAGGTAACTGCTAAGCAGGTCAATGCAAAAGTTAGTGTAATAAATAGATTTGGCTTCATGCAGATGGGTGGAGGATGAAAACTGCATTTCTCCAGTGAATCATAGAACTGACTGGTTGGAAAAGAGATCATTGAGTCCAACTGTACCTGTCCACTGTTAAGCCTTAGCACCTGATCTACCTGCCTTTTAAACGACACCAGGAATGGGGACTCAACCACCTCCCAGGGCAGCCCGTGCCAGTGCTTGAGAAGCCTTTCAGTGAACAGATTCTTCCTGATAGCTTCTCTGAAGCTCTGGCAAAATTGGAGAAGAGACCAGCACCCACCTCATACAGCCTCCTTTCAGGCAGTTGTAGAGAGCGATAAGGACTCCTCCTAGCCTCCTCAAGGCTAAACAACCCCAGTTCTCTCAGCTGCCTCTCATAAGACTTGTGCTCCAGACCCTTCACTAACTTCATTGCTGTCCTCTGGAAACGCTCAAGTTCCTCAAGGTCATTCTTGTAGTGAG
>WAAB01007402.1:0-18365 GCA_013389865.1 Piaya cayana | reverse complement strand
TCTCTGGCCCTTGCCGCGTTAAAACCTAATAATGGCCTTCCGGTACCTAAAGGGACCATACAAAAAAAGCTGGGGAGGGAATTTTTACAAGGACATGTAATGATAGGATGAAGGAAAATGGGTTTAAGTTAGAAGGGGGAAGATTTAGATTAGACATTAGGAAGAAATTCTTCCTCATGAGGGTTGTGAGGCACTGGAAGAAGTTGCCCAGGGAAGTCTTTCTTTAAGATTAACATAATATTTGTGGGGTTTGGGTTTTTTGGTTTTATTGGGTATTTTTTTTTCAATGAGGATTCTTCTCCCTGTCACAATTGTTCTTGCAATCACATCAGCTTGCTCCTTCAGTACCCACAGATGAACTTCATCCAGCCTCATGGATTTGAACACACCCAGCCAAACTAAGTTCCATCCCATTATTGTTTTTTACTCCATGACCACTTAGGATTCTCAGACCTATACTATACATGTTATACACAGAATCGAAGTTAAAATAGGTCACAACAGTCACTGGATAACATGAGCCATCCTATCATTAGGCAGTTGTTAGGAGAAGCTCATCATTGTCTGATAAAATGTTTGCAAAAACTCAAATCAGTTTAACATTTCTACTGCCTATTAAGTTATTACATGTTTGATAAATAACAGAGAAGTTCTTAAAGAATTAATATCTTTAGTGGAAGGAGAAATAGTCACTCATTTTGCTCTTGCAAACTAATCTAATTATAATGTAAAGAAGATGTACACATTCCACGAATTAGGCTGAAAATTTTTTAGCACTCTTCTACAATGTCCTTAGAAATGAAATGCGATACACATTGTTCTAACCCAAAATAATCTGATTAAAATTTTGCATATTAGTTCTCAAAATTAATCTGGGTATAAAAAAAAAATATTTCTTCTTTAAGTAGCAGGAAGTGTCCTAGTCTAGTCCCATTAAAGTGGGATTATATGATGGAATATAGTCACGTTGAATAGAGGCAAGTTGAAGTTCTTGCAGTGTACGTTGAACAGAAATATACTGGAATATATGCAGCTGAACATATGGGAGATATTTTTGTTATGTATCTCTTTGGATTCTTCTCACATAACCACAGGGAGCATGCAATGACCAGAGATTTTTATGAAATCATGAACATTTCAGACCTTACCATATGTCATAGAATATAGTCCTCTTACTACAGCGACCATTTTAAAATCCCCTGCTTTAATGTAATGTAAATTATTTTACTTTCAAGACTGAAGAGAAAATTCCTTTGACAGAATTTACTTTGAAAAGCTAACTGCTCACTTTCCACTTCTGTGCTTGTGCAAAATTAGGCATATATTGATTCAGATTTTCTGGGTGATGTGTGCTAACACAATGTGTCATTCTATATCAAGTTGCCTTGTTACAAAGGGGTTGGTAATTTGAATTCATTCATCCATCACAACAAACTCATCTGATCATCATTTTGGGTCAGTAGATCTGTCTTTCAACAGATGATGTAGACTTGTGTTTTGTTAGTGATAACATAAAAAACATAACATAAAATTTGACCCATGAACTGCGGAAATATTAGAGGGGCATAATGAAACTACGACCTGAAAAAAGGGCACAATAGTTAACATCACTGAATCAGTTACCAAACATTGCTATTCGCAGTCAAACATCTCTAGATGACATGGAAAATTCAACTGTTTAATGAGTTATATTCCCGGTAAAAGTTGAATTTAGGAATTAATGACCACAATCACTTTTTGTGATAATTTGTTTCTGTGGAGAAATTGAAACTCACTCAAGGGAGTTAAATTCCGGCTCTAGATAACTGACCAGGTTTAGCCCCAGCCTGGTTGGTGTCTAAACATGGGGCAGTCAGGGTCCTATTTCACCTCCTTGCCATAGGAAGAAGGAAAAGAAAGAGAGAGAGACATGTGGGTTGGCAACTGAAGAAGGAAAAGCTTTAATGAAAATAATAATAATAATTTTAAAAGGATAATAATAATAACATTAGTAAGAAAATAATAAAGTATATATAAAAAATTAAACCCTCCTCATTCAGGCATGGAGAAAATCCTGGGCTGGACTAGGCGGCAGATGGGTGTTGTATTCAAGAACTGGATTCAGAAACTGGATTCAGGAATGTATAGGCGGGCATCATCAGCAGATGGATGGATGAGGTCTTCACTAAACAGCAGCCATTGAAGAAGAGAACTTGACCTAAGTTTTATTCTGAGCATGACATATATATGGAATGGGATACTCTTTCGCCAGTTTGGTGTCACCTGTATTGTCTGCTCCTCCCTGCAGGTCTGACACTTCTTTGCACTTTTGACTTACAACATTCCACCAACTCAAGAATGGCCTTGGTTTCTATAGGAATAAGCATAAGCTGAGGCATTTCTGCACATGAATGTTCAGTTACTTTGGTGGTAACTATACCTATTAAGCATTATCACCTCCAGAGACAGTCATTATCAGAAAAACCTGTTGATAACATCCAGAAAATGGAATTACTTAGAAGAAACTTAGCTGAAAAGTTAGAAAATAGATTATGCTTTAGTTCAAATAAGAACAATAACCCAATGAAAGTTAACAATACTCAGCGGAGACTCAGGCAGGAAGGCCTAGGCTATAAATATGCTCAGATGTAAATGTGTCTTGCGGTACTGCATATGTCACAATATTCTCCTGTTTAAATTAGATGCTTCAGGGCGAGTCTTCATGTTTTAATCCTTCAGCTGAATTTCAGTTCACAAAAGACTGTTCAGCTGTGTGTAACAGTATCATGACAGTGAGAAAAAATACTCACTGCACTACCTAGGAGAACTTTAAATGAACTGAACATAATTTTCTCTGTATTTAGCTTCACATAATTGTATTTATACACAGTAAAATAATCTTACCATATTTTGAAGGATGTGCTATATAAATGCAATGGGTATGGATAAGTTGTGTTAACAGCCTATGAAATAAGTCATATATAAAATATTCAGTTTAAACATCTGGTTTATTTCGGCAGTCTGAAGCAATACTTCCCTCCTACCCCCCAGGATATCAGGAAACATTACGTTCCCTTTTTCCCAATTAGTATTGCTTTTTCATTTCACAGTTACTGTATCAGGGTTTGTTTTTTTTTCTTCCTATCATTTAGTTCTGTTGCTGATTGCAGGTTGCATCAGTAATTTTGGAATGACTTTAAATTACCGTCTTAGTAATTACCTTAAATTATTTTGAACCACATCCCTTAATTAATGATATTCATATGCGTTTTTGAACTTGAATTTTTCTTTTATTCTTTTGCAGTCTGTAGATTACTCAGGAATTCATTACCGGTACTAAATTATTAACTTATCCTGTGCAAAAGAACTTGTAGAAGGAAAATAGCTTTGTGTTAAAAAAGTTATGCATCTCTGCCCTCTTGTGGTCACGTCTTTTCTCATTCACCTGTTAAATTGAGACATGAAAACCTTGTTGATTTTAGCTTATTTACTCTTAGCTTATAAAATTCAGAAACCATTTTTGTACGTGATTTTAAAATCATGCTTTCAAAATAAATACCTCACACATTCATATAAGTGAGTTTATTTTCTATGTCCAGTTTGATATACAGTAAGTTTCAATTATGTGTCAGTGAGGTTTCACTGAATTTTTATAAGGGATTTTTATTTTTGAAGCACTGCAGCATGGGCCATTAGGCTCCCACTCATTCAGAGCAATTAGCTTGAAAGTCATGTATTTTTTCGTTAAAACAAACTCTATCAAAGAAAGAAAAAGAAGGAAAAAAAGACCCCCAAACCTACAACACTGTACTATTTATCAGAACTTAATACTATTATTATATACTCTATTATTTTATTATAAAAAATAAAATAAAAATGCTTTATTATTTAAACCTGTATAATTTGTTTTTAAAAGAAACTAGTTCCAGGCTACTTGCTTAATATTAGTGAGATTCATCTCTTTGTACTGTCCTTTTCAATAGGTTCTTGCTTTGAGGCTCGATGTCAACAAAATCAGCCACTTCCTGACTGTCAGTCAACTCTAGAAATCTTTTTTTCCTAAGAATTTTTAATTTCCCACATCACTAAGGTCCATCAGACAAGTTATTAATTCTTTCAGCACATCTGTTTGGGATGCAGGTGGGAGCCTCATCTGCAGCATATCTGTTAGTTCTGCTTGCTCCATACTGTTGTCTCTCCTCAAACATTCTTCAAGTTCAGTTCTCTCAATAGAAATGGCTAGCCTCCCCCATTTGACAAGGCTGTATCACTTGTTTTTTCAGGAGCACAGAATCATAAAATAATTTGAGTTGGAAGGGAGCTTTAGAGAATGCCAGTTCAAACCCCATGAACAGCAAAGAACAGCAGGGTCTATTTCAAGTCTGGATGCTGTTGTTTAGGGACTTTTCTTTTTAACCTTTTAACATCTTTAGCAATGAAGACTTTACAGCATCTCCAGGCAGTCTGTTCCAGCATTTGATCATACTCATTGCAAAGACTATTTGCTAGTATCTTATCTAAACTTTGAAACTGATGGGTAAACTCTACTTTTGAGGTCTCTCATACTTTCAGATTTACCCCCTCATGAGGATACAGAATCACAGAATCACCGGGTTGGAAGAGACCCATCGGATCATTGAGTCCAACCACTCCCACAAAACACTAAACCATGTCCCTCAGGACCTCATCTACTCGTAACTTAAACACCTCCAGGGAAGGCAAATCATGACACTATGTCTTCCTTTCTCACATCCAAAGCCCTGTGCTCATCCTTGGTGTGCTCTGTGTTTATTTTGGTGGTATCATTGGGGCCTAGGTGGATGAACAACAAGAGGTACTCATCCAAGGCTTCAGAAGTTTCTCCTCACACTCTGGATACAGGACTCAGAGAAAGAGCAAAACCTGTTATGCAAGTCCAGCTGGTCTGAAGATGGTGTCTTCACCATCACTGCACCCTCACTTTGCCAGAAGGAAGTTTCCAATGAACCGCACCGACTGCTCTGTCTTTGTATCAGAGCATGGTCATACCTGGCAACCTAAGATGCCTTTCCTGGTGGGAGTTGTTCCTTCTAATCTATTACCAGGGCTCAATTCCTTTTCTGTAAGAGCACATCTTCAAGAGGAGAAAAACCTTCCTGCTGCCAGAAGAGCCAGGCTTTCAGCCTGCCCTAAACTTATAGCCTCCAAGCTCTAATGATTGAAGCACAAGACTTAGCAACCTTCCCTAGCAAAGTAGGGCTAAAGCTGTCTTACTTTCGGATTCTCTGTGAAGAATCCATCAATCTTCTTTCTGTGCAGCGCCTCTCAGATATTTTGCAGACAATTCAGACCTTCCTGCAGCCCTTTTGCTAAGTGACTCAGTGCCTAGTTGGAATTTCCCTGCATAAAGGTTGGGGGCAATCCCAGCCCAATCCTGGGGAGGGTTCCAGCATTCCCTCCAACCTAGCACTGGGAAACCATGACCTCTCACAGTACTCAGGAGGGTAAAGCCTTCTGATCTGTCCTTGCAAGTCAGTATGATCAATGCCACCCAGAACTGCTTTCTGTTGTGCGTTACCACTATGGTTGTAACCAACCTAGACAATCCTATTATATCTGCAGCAATGCCTGCGTGCCCCCTGCCCTGACAAGTTGACAAATCTCTCTTTGCTGCCCATGGTTGCTGTTAGTCCCAGAAACAGTTAAATAAACACTCCATGGTTGCCTAAGAGTTCCCCATGCATACAGGGCTTTATGTAGGTCCTCCTTAATCAGGAAAGAGCAAATAGGTATAGAAACTTAACTCTGTTGTGAACAACAAATTCTTACCTCCTCTGAGTTTCCTCTACATTTTAAAGTTATTTTTCTACCATATGCTATAACCGTTTTTTCTAAAAAAAACATTTGTCTTTTGAGGGTGTTTACTGAAACAACAACACATTTTTGATAGATAATGGATAACTTCTAAAAATCTGATCAAGTTATTGGTCCTACCATACCTCTCCTAGCATTTTGGACTAGTTTCAATAGCAGGAGTAATAAGAATTTTGTTTCAAACAGGTTTTTATAAAGTAAAATCTATACTTCAGGTGTGTAGCTTAGCTCTTTCTCAACTGATGTGAGTAAAAACTCTCTATCGGTGAAGAAAAGATACTCACCATCACTGCGGTTGTTTATTATTTCCTATTTAAACTTTATTCACTGAAAAGTTTAATCTATACTTCTCTAACCATTTCTATCACTTGTCTACATTTTAGTAGAGTTTCCCTAAGGGGATTCAAACATTCCTATGTAGTGTCAGTATTGATTTTATCTTTAAGATTTAGCATCTGCTCAATATTTTGACAGGTAGATTTTTGGCAGCTCTGCACTGCTTTACAGCACTTTCATTTTTGTGATCTAGTAGCATAATGTGGTTTTTTGAACAATGTCAGATGATATTTAGACTGCTTTTTTTCCCCAGATTGTTCTACTTTTACACTGCTAGATTACTCTCTCTGGGTTGGACAGCCTGTGCCCACTCTACACAGTATTTGCCATAGATCTTCTCTGGATCCCCTGTGGTATGTCTATGGAATATTTAATGATGTATCATTACACTTGGTTTGGTAAGCAGTGATAGTGGAAAAAACTTAAGTGGTATGAAAGTAGCATCCCAGCCCTGACATGTAATGAGGATCCAAGGGTGCGCATTAGAGTGTAATATGAAGTTAACTAGGATTTTCTGAAGTGCGAGGTCTTTAAAATAGTGTTGGAAACCTATATGGAGTAGAGGTAGCCAACTTTGATGCCTTTCTGGATTAAGCTCTTGAGAAACTGTTATTGAAATTTCATTTGGAGAGGACTAGTAAATTTAATAAAATGGGAAGCCCTTGATGAACTAAAATTTATTTTGTGGCAATGTTCAGGAGCCCACAACTCAAGGAAAACCTGTGAAATTAAGTTAATCAGGTATACTGCAGCATCAACATAGCCAGTACAATAAACACAATCTAGTACAATAAACACATCAACAACATATGTATGGATATGGTGAAGGGATACACAAGTGTCTCAGGCTTTGAGTGAAAGATATGACAGATTTCATTCTGTAGGAGGGCAATGGTAACAGGAAGAGGCAGTCTGAGCACTAGCTATGCATATAATCATCTCTGGTTTAGACAATCTAAGAAATGCAAATTTTGGTATATGTCACTTTGGTAATTAGTGCTGCTAAACAAGTGAAGCTAGCTGAATGAAATTTATTTGCTTTGCTTTGTCCTTGGAAGAAGCTGCCAAAAATAATTGTCCTTTGTTGACTAGAGTAAGATACAAGCTCTAAATAATTTGGTTTTAACCCCACTGGATAGTACTGTTGAAAGGCTTAATTAAATTCTGACAGCATAAAATCATGTTAAAATATGGTGACAATTAAAAAGTGAATGAGGGGGAGTAAAGAAGATGACTAATTATTATCCTTCTGAATTAGCAAAGCAAATCAATAAATAGCCTTACTATGATACAGAAGTTTGACTCCTGGAAGAACTTCTATGTGTAAGTGACATTTAAATTACAAATTCTCCATCATTGTGTGCAAGAACAAATACTGCTTTCCAGTCTCTACTGTCTGCCTTGCTCTGTGAAACAAGCAAAAAAAGAACTACTTACATGGCAAATCTCTTTAAATAAAATGGTTTCAGGTTAATTGATGAAAATTTCTATTATTGTAAGCAAAAAACCGATATGAAGTAGTATTGTGCTACGCAGCACACAAACTTGGGTAGATTTCCACAGCCTATAAATAAAGATGGGTTTGAAAATGTTTGGTTTTCCTTGAAATATGAAGATGCTACAGATGTCTCATTTTAAATAGTTGTAATTTAATTAAAGTTTTTACAAAATATCTTGAAGTATTCCGAGGCTTATTGTGAATCTTGTTCCTACCCTTGAAAATGATACAAGAAAACATATCAGCCTGATAACTTTAGATAAGAAAAACATTTTTTTTCTCAGTTATCCTGTTATTGTAACTCTAGCCCAGTGTATACACTTCCCTGAAAACTTGAATGAAGTTGGCAGATATTTTTCAGTTAAAGAGACATAATCTTTTTTTCATAACTAAATATAGAAATTTCTGTTGTTTAATGCATTCAGGTTTAGTAACTGTCAAAATGCTTAATTAGCAATCTAATCTCTCTTCTGTTTTCTTCTTTAATATTAATATTTATTAGTTAGTTAGTTATTGCTATTTGTTATGATAGAGGTTAATGTCACCTCAAAGGGCAAGTAAGGAATGGTTGACATGAAATACTACGAAGTAGTGTAAGTCTCTAAGGAGTCTGTCAACAGTAATACAGAAATATACACATGGTAGTACATAAGAGTAGGTGGATGAAATAGGGACATGAATACAGGCAGGACAGGAAGGCATCATATTCTCAGTCTATGTCTATATTAAGGATTAACTTCATAAAACAGAAGGAGACCACAGAAATTTGATATAAGATCCCTGGATCTGCAGTGTCCATGGTTAGGGTTTTTACTTTGGGTCAGCTTTTTCTGCTCTCTGGCCTAAACATTTGGTTCAAAGATGCCCAAAGAACAATTCACTAGATGCACATGATGTCCTGATTCAGGCTGGAATAGAGTTTACACTTCATTTCATCTGAAAGGAACTTGGCTTGTGTGTACTAGTGCATGTGATTTGCAGCAATGCACGGTAAGAGAAAGTGACCAGGGAACTTTCCTGAAAACAGCAGTTCTCTGTACTAAAATGCTGACACATTCCCAGCTTTAGATTTTACAGCTTAACAAAAGCACTTCATTTCTGTGTATTCTTAAAGAAACTACCCAGTCAGATCTAGTCATTAGTATCTCTAGTATCATATGCTTAAAGATTGCCAGAAGTCCTTTGTCATCCTACAGGAAAAAAATACGAACTGACAAATAAGATAATAAAAAAGAGAACTGTTTATTAATTTTGTAAGTTTAAATATAATAGATATACATATAAACTCCCTTGCATGTACGTTAAAAATGCCATATTATAATATTTCTGTACAATTGGGGGTTTTTTTAGGAGTTTTCAGAATAATTGCACAAATTTTTATTTTCTTCTGAATAGTAGAGATTTTTCAAAGAAAAAAACCCCAAATAGTCCTAATGAGTAAGTCAGGAACAACCTGATGGTAATAAACAAGGATGATCAATTTATTTCACCTATGCACATACTGTAACATTTTTAACTTTACTCACACACATGTAATCAGTAACATTCTGCAAGATATCTTTTTAAACTTGATCTTGAATTATAATTTGCCTTTCCAGTTTGGAAGACTTGCCTATGAGCCAAGACAAAGCCAAGTGAGTACAATTACAAAACTGTCATGCTTTAACCTGAAATTTCCTGGATAACATGATTGTATTTTCCTGTATAATTTCATGGATACGTATTTCATGACTTCTACTTCTTTCAAATGGGGTCTGTAAGGAAATATGTAAACCATAGACAGTAGTAACAACTATTAACTAGTTATTCATTAGCAGTTAGCAATTAAAGATGTCCTTTTTCTTTAATGTAACAGAGTACAAGAACTTGACAAAAAGTCGTAAAATAACCTGTCCTGATCATATTTAAGAAATAACTCTAGTGCTAAACCTCCAATTGCATGTGATAAAAGCCTGTTGATGAGAGCACAAAGAATATAGGTAGAAGAGTTATTTCTATCATGTTTTATTCATCCTGCATGAGATCCTGTGAAAGTAAGTTTTCTGATGAACTGTATAGGCTCAGTCCAGTTATTATTGAAAATAATAGCAGCATTCTACTGATTTTGACATGCTTTGTAGCCATAAAATAGTAGAATCTGTGATGCCAAATGTTACATGAAAATATAAAGAGAGTTTAAGTGTCCTAGATTAGCCATAGGTTAAATCTAAGCACCTAACTGCAGAAATGCAATATGGAAAACTTTGCTTACTTGTGATTAGTGAATGATTCTTGCAGCTATTGCCTGAGATTTTAGTGAAAAGAATTCCTTTCTAATAATTCACACAGTCCAAACACCAAATAGTTTTTGCGTAACGTAGACTCTACTCTGACTCTCTCTACATTATAAAAAGCACTTCTCATCCATGCTTTCCAAGAAACTTCTGTCTTTTGTAAATCTATTCTCTTGCTAATTTGCAGAAGAAATTCCTCAAATTCACTGATTTCATCATGATTGTTTCTCAGAATCTGCTAGACAGACTGAACAATAAAACAAAAGAATTTTTGTTTGAGTTTTAAGTTTTAACATTGAAGATGTCTGAAACTGAAAGCAGAATTATGTTTCCTCACTTTAGGCTTTTTGCTTATTAAGAACTTAGGCATTCAGTGGAACACTAAATGTTCATTTTCTTACTATATTTTCAGTTTACCAGCCCTGGTAAAAGAACATATTAATATAGATTAGACCCTCAACTTTTCTCTTTTCCTGATTTTAATAAATTAATTTTAATTAATTCTTCCTAATTTTCTGAGCTAGGTTTATGAGTCTGGGTTTTCTTTCTGCAGACTTGATTCAATTTCAGCAGGAGATGCTGGCACAATCAGCATATCACTCATTTTTCATGCGAATAACTTGTGTCTCAATCACTTATGATACCTTGTTTGAAGAACAGTTTGTGAGTTTATACTCTGAAATTTAGGGAGACTTGTAAAACAGGTCTCCCACTTTATATCCAAAATACTTACAAATGTACAGCTTCAATTGTTCCAATGATATTAAATAAAAGTGACTGTGACTGCTATGTTTTATGCTGAATGTGATGCTGTCAGTTTGTATTAGACGAGTTAGTTTCAAGCATTATGGCTTGATTGGACCCCTTTGGAAACAAACTCTGGATTTCAAATGGCATGAGGCAGAGGACGTATTGTTAGATGTTCAGCCTTGTGCAGAGAGTGGTACCTCTTAGCATTGCTGCATTGGACATTAATATTAGCATTATGGTTCTGATGAGAACAAGGTTTTCTGTTTCTTCATTTTTCAATTAAATCACTTGATTGTCCTCACTAAATGTGCTAAGACACATATTACAGAGTGGTCTCAAGATATGGACAAGGAACACCTTTCAGATTATGCATGACCACAAGAGGTGACACTAACAGCTAAGGTGTTTCAACTGCCAATGGGCTTTCACTACACAGAATCAGGCTACAAACATGTCAAGAGTAACACAATGAAAAATGCATGTAATGTTGATGCATTGGGTATTTAGTTTTTGCGGGTTTTTTTTGTTTTGTTTGGGTTTTTTAAATGATTACTCATAAATTGGAGACACTAAATTCTATTTTGTACAACTTTAGTTGTTTATAAAAATGCTTATGTTTAAACAGATGGTTCAGCTAATGAGATTATGCTTAAAATGTTATTTTCAAGAGAGATGCCTTAAATCTTTTCTCAAATGAGATTCAGCTTTTCTGAAAATAACTTATGCAGAGGAAGTAGAAAAATCTCCAGCCTGTTAGTTGTTAAGCATCCTCCAGTAGATGGAGATAGAGAATAGGACTGTGTAGATGATGCATCAAAATACCTTTACTCAGTGGTAGAGTTCACACATTTTCTGTCTTCCTTGAATATTTATCATAACTGTTAATAAGTTACATTCTAACAATGTGCTCAAGAGAGCATGGGCAACAGCAGTCTAGATAAGAATTCAAACAATCTGTACACAGAAAAGGTGAGTGGAACTCGATAGCAAATACATTAAGAATCAATTTCCTTCTTTCTTATCTCTCATTTCAGTATCAGTCTTAAAAGGAAAAATACTTTTATTGGCTGTTCTTTGTATAGACAGCTGTTCATAAATTTGTAATTTGATATGAGATAAAGGTTGTAACATTCTTGATTTGAAATAGTTCGTGCATGATTCAAGTCTTTATATACTAGTGGGGGGGTTGTTTATATGTGCTTTTTATTGTTATAAATACTGATATAATTTTCTTCATCATTCAGATTTTTAATGAAAAATCTGGCAGACTACTTTACTTATGTAATCTCTACAGAAGCAGGAATCTGAATGCATAAAAACTAGAAGGGAGACTATGGGAATGTGAACAGTTAAAAAAACCCACAATACATATAATCCACATAGTCATAACAAGACTGCTGCGGAACAGAAAATACAAGCTAATTCTTAATCATGTATTGTATTCAGATATGCAACCACTCAAAAATATTAGTGAATGTCTTCCCAAGAAGCAAAATATTTTTTCTGCTTTGCTCCCTTAAAACATCTGCCTAGAGAAAGACACTTAACACTGCAATGAAATATTGACTTTACTGTTATTCAGTGGAAATAGGTACAAACTCCCCCTGGAAAGGAGGTTGCTTCTGAACTAATGTGTCCCTTACATGAAAATATCTTAATTTTCTTTTTTGCAATCATCTGTCTACCACAGATATTTATAAGGTTTTATCACTGTGACACTTACACACTTCCTTTAGTTTAAAAGGATAACTTGTCAGTGTATTTCTGTCAAACAGGTAATTTGCATTGCATGTTGATTTGACGTTAAATATGAATGGAAACCTGCAAAATATTGAAACATTCTTAGGAAATGGTAAGGATGAGTGGTCATTTTTTGTGGACAAAATTCATCACCCATGGGTCATTATCACAGAAATATTCTGTCTTAAGCTAATATTCTGTCTTGTGGGTGGTACTTCAGTAGTTATTGGTGATCACAGTCACATGCAAAATTAATTGTGTTTCCATTAACTTGATGAGAAAGAGAAAAATGAGCTATGAACCTTTTTTTTACTTTCAGAGCACCTTATAGATATTCTTGTTTTATCAGACAGCTAATACTAATATAATGCATATTTTCCAAAAGCCATATTTATACAGGGATTGATATTTTCTCATTGAGAGCTTGATCTCCTTTTTGAGATGTCTACCTGGAAAAGACATTCATTTTTCTCTCTCTGTGTATGAGCAAAGATTTAGTTTCCCATATGTTTTTTTTTTCCAGATAAGAGAAAACCTTAAGATTTCTTTATGGAAAAAAACTGATAGAACTTAAATAACAGTTAGACTCAAAGGACAGATTGCCTTGCAATCGTGCTGAAGGAGAGGAAAAAGCTCTAGTATAGGTTTGCAAACTCTTCATCAATGATGCAGTGGTCTCTGGAGCTCTATAGTGTTGGGTGGATGAGCAAAATGTCTCCTTCATTTAGAGATATGGAAAGACTGACCTTGCTTCTCAAGAAGCAAGTACAACAAGAAAATTTCCTTGTAATACTACAGTTTTCACAGAGCTTTCTTTCCTCCCCTTCCCCTTCCCTATCCCCTTCCCTCTCTTTTTAAATCCTTCTATAATGACTTTATACTTTCTGTCAATAATGAATGAGGAGCAGTGTACAGTGACATAAGTCAGAAAATTTGGTATGTATGTATGTAAATATACACATATATGAAGATAAAGGAAATATCTTTTAAGATACATACCTTACCCTCAGCTATTGCCACAAAGCATAATATCTTGGTTTTCTGTCAGTTATCAAGATATGAGCTGTACTGGCAACTATAAGAATTGTCATGAATTGGTACACTGTCATGTTCACCGGAGTTCACTTAACCAGAACATTAGGGATTTGGAATTTTCAAGGACAGCAAATACTGAAGGTTTGTTTTTCCCTGTGCCTTACTGCTCTAAAGTTCAATCAATCCCCCTCTTCTACCAGCCTATACTGGGATTCTGGCTCAGTTTTGCAAGAATAACAAGTGATCTGAAATTGTTGTTCTTTGTTCTGGAAGCCGTCAAATATACAGAAAAATAACTGCTGTGTAGTGGGTGGAAACTAAAATCAATTGCAGACATGAAAAACAGAACTTTAACAATCCTTATGACTGCAATCTAACCTTTTTCAGAACTGTATTTTCTAGTTACATTAGTATAACTGCTCAACTCGTTTCAAAGTACTGTACTCTAGGTCTTACCAATTACATACTGAAAAGATTGACATTTTCCTCTGACATCAGAGTTCCTCCTTACAATGTAACTGCTGCACAGTTCTATACTGCAGATGACAATGTTTCTGGTTTGTACTTTCCACTTTTCCAGATTGACTTGATTTTGTAGCAACTGTTAACCTCTTTGGAAATACTGTTAGTATCAACAATACTTGGTTTAATGCTAAGAGCTTGTAATTTTAAAGTTATTTTAAAAGGACAATCATATTGTTTGCTTGGGAGTAAAGGAACGTTTATTTGTATCATACTGGATATGTATCCTTGGTGTTTTATTTGTTCTAAGAATATCAGACTAAAATAGTTTTACATTTCTTTTCTATAGCTGTGTGCCATGTTAAGCACTAATCTTTTAAAATCTTTTTTTAATGAAAACTTGCATAAGATTTGTAGCAGAATCTCATTCTCATGGTAGATAGAAAGAAATATTTATTTTGGACTCTTCTTCTTGTTCTGGCTCTGCAGGATTTTTATTCAGCTCCATTATTCTTTTGTTTGATTGACTACAAATGCTTCTTTTACCATTTCTGTATGTCATAGCAACTTCATGAGCTGCAATAAAATGCACCTTGGAGGTATTATGTTCACTTACAAAATAATTTAAATAATACTCTTGCCTTTAGAACTTCACTTACACTGAGCACAGAACATCAGAGAGAAATGTCAGCTGTGTGCTTCAATGAGCTTTGTCCTTTCTTCTATGCATCCTGAAATCTTTAAGTGAATAGTACTGTTTTTTTTTGAACTAGTGAAGAGAAGACATACATACATTTCCTGTCCAGCATTATTAGCTTTTAATTCCACCTTTCTAATTTTTTTTTCCCTTTTGTTACAATAAATGCTGAGGAACATAGACTGGTCTTCCTTTCCGAGACAGCTGCAAATCTGTATTGACCAGAGTCTAAGGGAAAGACATGGTAATAGAAATAAAAGATTTCAGATGCTAAGTTAAAATAACGTATTTAATGTTTGATTTTACTAAATTTATCAAGTACCTGTAGAAGAAAGAATATAATAACCCATTAGTCCTCAGGAGATTCATATATATGCATTAAGTAAGAACAAAATATTCAAAATATTAGGTAATGGGCTTTTTTAAAAAACGTTTCTCTTAAACGAAACTCAGAGGTGTTGCTATGTGATCTTCTTCTATTACAACATCTTGTATCATAAGCAACTACAGATAATGACAGATTTGCGTACTATTAATAGGTAAATTCTAATAGATTTTGACCAAACTTTTGTAGCTTGTATTTGCATAAGTATATGCTGGTCTTCCAGTTACTTTAAATATTATCAAAACAGACAAAAAAAAAAGCAAGCAGCATAGTGCTACTACAATGTAATACCTTATATGCTGTTGTTGGGTAAATAAGTATCTAAAATAGAAAAATATTTTCTTGCCATGGTCTTAATCCCTTGAAAGAAAAGAAATATTTGCTTTTCACACGTTTTCACTACCTCTGTTAGCATTTGGGCATAGCATTTGTCTACATACAGAAATCTATGTATGCTTTAGTCACTCTCTGTACACTGCTGTCAATAAAGTGAAACTAGGCACAGTAGGCATGTGATTTACCACACCCAAAGCTAGGACTACCTAGACACAAATGAACAAGTTACCTTTCTTCTTTATATCCATTGACTATAAACTGAAAATAAGATGGATAGCTTTGATTCAGATTTCCACTGCATAACGTGTCAAAAATTAAAATAAAAATTCTAGACTTACAAGCTCACCAAGTGTGTGTTGGTTAAAAGCAGGGCAACTATGGAAAAGATCTAGAATGTAGACTTGACAACTGCTTCTCTGTTGCCCCTTCTGTGTTAGAACAAGGCTCACATTGTTTCTGTTTCAGATTTCCACAGAAAAAAATTTTTGTATGGAGACTGGAAGCAAGCTGCTGTATGTTTCATTGAGGTTTCCAGTGACATCTGGAGACCATGACTGTGGGGGACACCACTGAACATAACCTGCTTATAATGCAGATATAGTGAAATATATCTATAGAGAAAATTCTTTTTTTTTTCTACTTCTATTTGAAAATATTTATTCTGTGCTTCTAGAAGTATCTGGTTTTAAAGTCAAGGCAATTGCTTTGAACTAAATGTCCAGCTTTGGAGGGCTAGTGTTAGGTAAAATAAAACTGCAATGACTACACAATCTTTAAACTTTTAGAACTTTTAATTACATGATGTTGTCAGGGTTTCTTTAAACTTAGAGGGGCTCATGCTGAAATGTGAATTTAATGAAGTTTGTAACTGGAACCTAGTGGATAGATGTGACAATGAATTAGTCTTATTATCCTGGATCAGATATAATTTTCCTCCTCCTCACATGTTTTGTGCACTTGTTCCTTTCTCACAGGTCATAGTTTGTAGTTACTTATTATTGAAAACATAGTTTTGAATTTCTTAGTCTATCTTTAGTAAACAGATTCATAGTAGTGACACTTTTCTTCCCTGTGCAGTTTCTGGAGAGAATTAGAAAAATAAGGACAGTTTACACCTTTTTACAATGGTTGGATGGGACAATTTGCCTGAGAAAGAGGTAGTATGCATTTAATAAGAGGTAGCCAGTAAGAAATGCTGGAGAAGAAGTTGAATCTCAGAGGTTTCAGTTCTAAACTGCAGGGACAAGGTTAAGCTCAGATTGAGACCCTGATATAACTATGTATATGGCTACTAAACAAGGTCTGGATTTTCCCTGTCGCCGTGAAACAGAAATTTGCACGAGAACATATTGTTAAGTGGCAGCAGATCCTTTTTCTAAAACGCACCTGGTTCCAGATTTCATGACTTTTCATGTAAATTTTGTTTTGTAACCACTTCATGAAAAGTTCTCAAACTGACCTTATAACAAGAAAAGAAACTCTCAGGTGTAGTACAGAATAATTGTTCTCTAGCACAAGGAGTCTCAAAGAATTTCCTGCATGTAGAACAGCTTCAACAGCACAAATGGAGGGACTGGCAATAAAGCAATACTGAGAAGACTTCCCTATAGTGGTATGAGAGTTTCATGTCACCCATGTAAGACCTGACATAGCTACCTAATTACCTGTATGAATCTATTTCTTAAATCTAGATTTACTGCTGTATAGTATTTTGGAAACAAATAATGACATGTTAGGTGACTGTGAATCATTAAAGATTTTGCATAGCCATCAGGTCTAATTTTGTGGATCATATTTATGAAAATAATCAAGAGAAAGGAAAGCTAAACAGGATTATTTCACTTTACCTCTACATAACATCTCCTTTGTTTTTCAAAGAATGAGTTTTAACATTCATTCATTCTTTGAATTAATGGTCAGTGACAACCTCAACTGTTACATCTTCATCACTCTACATGACATTTTGTTATAGGCTGCTTCTTTCAATAGCACTGCAAATAATAATTTCCCCCTTGTAGCTTATACACAAGTTTTAATATGAAGCTATATAAAAAAAACAGGTTAAAATTACATGCAGTGGCAAATCACCAGGGCAACAAGGAACTATTCGCAAACTTACAGTTCTGCTTTTACATTTCAGAATCTCTAAAGAGATAGTACTTCTGCAAAAATATCAATAAACCTGGGAGGGTCAAAGGAAATAATATTTCCAAAAGCCAGGTAGAAGGTGTGAATCAAACTATTGTTAATATACCCTAGCTGTGTGTTTATATTTACCCAAAATTTACTGTGCCTTATTTTGCAGTAAATAGAGTGAATGTCTTCAAATACAATCTACAAAAATGTACAGAGGATTAATACCATTATTAGTTTGTTGCCGCACTGCTGTTCCAACAGTACTGAAGACTGTTTCCACTAAAATGTTCTGGACCTGCTGAATCTCAAAATGCAAAGCCTAAACCACACATACTTTCAAAATATTTTTATATCAGGTAGTTTGCTTTAATCTCACTGATGTTATATTTGTTATATATGATTTTTAAACTAGGTCATTTCTTTTTGGAACTGGAACAAAATTTCCATGTGATCATATTTCCATGTGAGCCTGTGAATATGTTAGATAATTTCTTCCCTGTCACAAATCTTCACTAATCTTACTTAGAAGATACGAGCTTTGGATTTACACAGTAAACACATGAATGAATTGAAAAATAAAAGAATGGGTAGAATGCCTGGAGTAAAATCTAGAATACATATCTTCTAGACAGGCATGAGGTCATAACTCCATATAATTTCTTCTGCATTAGTCACCCTAATTACTACTATCTTTAGCAAGAATCCTGCAGGCACCTAAGAAGAGCAAAAGTCCTTATACTTTATTTTAATGATGATGCATTCAACAAGCTGTAAGATGGAAAGGGCGTGGAAAGATGTGTTAGAGTCTGATACAATTTTTTTAATGTATTAGTGAGTCTTGTGAATTTAGAGATTGTGATTTTATTTTCTTTAAGGAAAATGATA